>JABEEM010000337.1:0-154402 GCA_013363185.1 Fusarium secorum
CCCTGATGCAATAATCACTCCTCCCATAGGTGATTCTTAACGAATTGCCGCCAGACCGAAAGGATCCCTACTAAATTTGGTATCCTTCTCGGCTTCTATTTTCTTCATCTCCGTAACATGAATTTGGATAGGTAAGGTACCTAACATCATTTGTCGTACAAAACTGCTGTGCCAAAAGGCTCAAAAACATAAGGACCCTACACTTAGGGCCTACAGTAAACATATACGATATCAAAATAAACTTAGCAAAAGATATCCTAAACCTTGGGCTAAGTTACCTAAGTATTTTTATTATTTAGGATCATCGTCTAGAGTTTTCTTGCCTCCCCTAGCCTACCTAAGTAAGTCCTAGATACGCAAAATAAATGTGAACTTTGTGGGCTTTGGACCAAAGCCCTAAGTACTAATTCAAGACTCTGGGGCGGGTTCAGAGTTCTTAGTAGTTAATGATAAACTTGTCTCCTTTTACCAGCTGGTTTTATCTTGTCGTCCTGGCCAAGCCAAAGCGGACACTACCCGAGGAAGCTTCGCTTCCCTACCTATTCAGGAACAAAAAAAGCTTCTGATTGGTTCTTGAAACTCTCCCCAATCTTAGAGATCATCCCATTCGCTCGTTCTAACGAAACTACCTTAGCTCCATCATCAGCTTTAAACCAATATCTAATTTACACGTTCAGCCTTATTATGAACTATAAGCTTTGGTAATTGGGGTCAAAAGACGAGAACTAGAATTAGGGACTTGATGTCAATTAGTTAAAGGACCCGCTAAGTTTACTCTGAAAGCACATACGTATTTTTGTCACTCAACAATGGGATTCAAGATGAGGTACTGAATGAATTTTACCTCTTGTGCTCAAGATCAGGCTTTATCACTCTGCCCTAAGATGAAAAGATTGTTTCAGCCCATTGGGACTTTTCAGTATAAGTAGGGTCTTGTTTCTTCCCACCATATCTGTTCTGTTCTGTTCTGCCTATCACTCACCACCTTCGTCATCTGGGACCCTTTTTTGCACATAACTCGACTCATACATCATATCGCCATGTCGAAGGAAGAACAGACATCATCTTCAAGTCGAACGACTCCTCCAGGCTCATCAGAAGCCTCTAGCGGACTACGAGTCAGTTATACTGTCTCACAAGCCTATGCCAGAGCCAGTGCATGTCATCATCGAGCCACTGCAAGTAACCATCGAGCCCGCAATACCTGAGGAGGAAGAGCTGTGGTAGGCACGGAACAGGGGACTTATCAGGTTTGTCACCCTCATCGTCCCGGCTGGTATCTTCATCACCGTTTTCTCCTGGGGAGGCTCACATTAACGGATCCATAAAAGGATACGAGGTTTGATTTTGTAAGTCTACCTTAGGGAGAGACTTCTGGGATGATTCTGACATTTTGTGCAAGCATGTTCAAGTCAGGGATGTTTAAGTGGTGGAGTCCGATCCTATCTTCCATCTGCCTACCCAGCAGACATGGACACTTCACCTCAGAGCAAAGGGTTGGTTACTGGAGCCAGTCGACTTATGAGACGGAATTAGGCCTTCGTCGGATACCTAGGCGCCTGTGAATGGAGTTACGTGAGCTCACATGCTCGACTGAGATCGTGTCTAAACAACGCTTCTTGGGGAGTTTTTTCTTAAACACACTTTTATAGTCAATGATTTAAGATTTTACTTCATACTCTAGGAGGGTCTTTCATCCCTTTCTGCTTCCTGCACTATTACATATAGATTTGTTCGGAATTATGTCCCACGATTCCCAAGTAACGGATTTCAAGACTCAACAATGAACTTTTCGAGAACCGTATTGGCACAATATTGAATTAGAAATACACTAGAGACGAAATGCCAGACATAATCAATTGTTCAGTCTTCCCGCACTGCTCCCCAGACCATAAAGCTTGATATTCTCCCCCCTTAAGGACGAACCACAAACTTTCCGATCCCCCCCTTACTCTTAAAAGTCTGCTCACACCCCCTCCTAACCCCTTCCAAATCATCCATGTCCACCGCCGTATTAACAGCCCTGACCATCCCCTTAGCACCCATATCCGCCACAACCTCCATGTCCCCTCGAAGCCCTGGATGTCCCGATATGAACTCATACTGAATCCTTGTACCGCGAAGCTTCCACGTATACCAGATCTGCAAGAAGTCGAGAATCCAGCCAAGCCAGGTGGGGAACTTGGGACCGAGCATTTCTGCCATGACTTCACTTTTGGGGATGCTGGCGATGCTCATGAGGATGCCGTCGGTTTTGAGAACGGAGATGCTTTCGTTGAGGGTGGAGAACTGGGTGCTTATTGCAAAGTCGACGGTGCCGCGGCCGATGAGCTTGACCATGTCTTGGGTTTTGTAGTCGTACAGTTGAGTGACCATTCCGGGGAGATATTCTTCAACCAAGCCAATTTTTGGCGTCGAGACAGTCGAAATGATCTTATCAGCACCAAAATAGTTCCGTGCGATCTGGATGGCCGTGTTGCCAGATGCACTGAGAGCAGCGGGTATGTAAACAGTCTGTCCTGCTAGACTATCTCTTCCCTGAAGCTGCAGTCCACGCTTGATACTTTGGTACGCAGTTACTGCGAGAGCTGGTACAGCAGCGGCTTCTTCAAAAGACACATGATCCGGTTTCTTGTGGAGGAACTGTGGCTCTGTCAGGGCATATGTCGAGGCCCAAGCTGCAGGGGGTCTAGAGAGATGAGGTTTCTCAAACTCCATGCCGTACACCGCATCTCCGACTTTGAACTCTGTAACTTCAGGGCCAATATCTACAACTACGCCTGAGCCTTCGATTCCAAATGGGATCGGGAAGTTCCTGTATATATGTGAGTTTGTAGTATGATTGAAGAGTGGTTGTCGACTTACGAGGCCTTGTAGAGCAAGTCGAACTGTCCAGATGCAAACTGTGTTTCACCAGTGTTGATGGCAACAGCTTTCATACGCAGGAGAAGCTGATTTGACTTGGTGATTTTGGGTATAGGTTGCTCTATGACCGTGTACTCTGCTGGGAGACACTTCTTTGGTGCAACAAGAGTTCGAGTGGTAGATGGTAGTTTCGACATTGTGACGTCTGGGTATATCAGTCAAATAAAAGTGAAATAATGAGTGAGTTTAGTTTCATGATATCAACTGCGGATGTCAGTTCTTTAATCAGTCCATCAACATGCCACGGCGGCGTAGGTCGGTGCCTCGGCGATTTGTGGGGACATCTCGGGGAGGGCCCACCGAAACCGCCGAACTCCACCACCGGACCTTTCGGTGCCTCGACTGCCAATATGAGGAGCTCATATTGCGGACTTTGCTGTTTGGTAAGATTACACGGCGGGGATTTATATGACTTAGAGAGTAAAGGCATATCCCGGAATAACATATCCTTCAACACTTTCACCAGGGCATTATCCGCATTCATTTTGCCCTCGAACATGTAGACTTCGACCAGATCCACTCGATCCACGGGTGCTCATCAAGAGCAGGACTACATTATGTCCTCGATTTGCAATATAATACATACATGATTAAGAGGTTCCGCCACCACAGAAATCCTCTATCGCCAGATTGCCATCAACTACAGTGACTGCAACAAATCTGGGTGACCCTTGCTACCGTGAACGCCTTACAAGAGCAAAACTCCTACCATCATACTTTTCGACGAAGAAAAAATGAATACGACGTTGGTCCTGTCGCATACGAAAGCGAATGAACTGCTCGTTTCGCATCTGTACCACGCGACTACGGTCTTCACCACCCTCCATGCCAAGAACTGTTACCCTCCCAGTTTGGGGTCTCGACGTCTCTGATGGATTCCATACCATCGCGAATAGCTCGACTCATCTAAACCACAGTTAGTATCAGAACGGTACTCAGACACGAAAGTTTATGTACCTCTCTCACGACTGATGCCAAGCTGGTCCGCAACATTGACATACCCCTCCTCCACGGCGCCTTTATCCTTCTGAACCTTTGCTACAAGCTTCTCGTCACCCTTCCAGACACTGCGACACATGGGGCAATTAACTTTCGCGCCAGCCTTTGTCTGCGCCCACATCCTGAAACACTCCTCGTGGATGTTCTGACCACACGCGGCAGCGCACCAAACGATAGACTCTTGGTTCTTCTCGTCAAGCTCGCAGTAGCAGATGGGGCAATCGCCATCGATGGGCTTGCGCTTGTCGGACTCTGCTTGTCCGGGTGCCGAAATGGGAGGCGCTGAGGCAAAGATGGTTTGAAGTTCAGTGCTCAGAAGCGCGAGTTGATAGACGAGATTGAAAGGCGCGTTCAGAACTTGCTTCATGACCTAGTTTTTGTCAATAACGCGATCGAATATACAGGTGTGATACTTACGTAGAGGATATGCTTGCACTGATGACCCTTCTCATGGTGAGGGCACGTACATCGCGGCTGTTTTCCAACATGAACAGTGTAGATATTTCCAGTCGATCCTGTCATCTCAACATCCTCCTCAGGGCAATCTTGAGTTCCTCCTCTGACGCGATTAAGCACGTAAAAGCGCTGAGAAAGAGCCCGGTCGTAGATCTCATGGAACGACTGAGGTGGCTTAGGTCTGAACCTGCGAAGTCGCTTTTCCTCATTTGTGACTTTCGGTTTCTTCACTTTCTTCTCCTTCTCAGCTTTATACGAGACATCTTCTTCTGTGATTTCATGGGCTTTGCGCTTCATTGGTGTTGGTGGCAAAAGTGCATCTTGCTGAAGGCTCGTAGCTTTCTGGGATGGTTGACCCGCTTTGACCGTGTTAATCAGATCTGGTAAGACTGGCTTTTGCGAGGTCTTGAGATTGTCACGAGCAGCAGAACGCAAAACTCTGGTTGATTTCACACTGGCCGACCCCATTTTGATGAACCTTTCGTTTTTCTTGTGATAATTTGAGAGAGATTTGTGGAAGATGAAAAATGTGATTTCGTCGCGACTGCCTCCAGGGTATGGCAGGTTCCCTTAGCATTTTGGACAGTGGCGGCAGTTGCATGGTCACGTGCCACTCCTTCCTCATGGGCGCCTGCCCGGTGTTTGAGCCTTTCAATGTCAACGTAAACGTCAACGTCATCTCAAAAACCCCTGTGAATCATACATTGTTTCAAGAAAATAATTGAGTTCATTCAAGGATGTCGGTCGAGTCGTAGATAGATGATTGGTGGTTTCTTTCATGGTTGGAATGCGATTCACAAGTTTCACAGTTCAACAGATATCAACTTAGAAAGGAACTGCTCTTTGGCATTGATTTATCCTATCTTCTTCATCCACTGATCCATCTCTTTTGACTGGCTTCATACCGCTCATGATAGCCCAAAAAGAAACATAGCCAAACGCCCCAAAACAAGGGACTAAACCCGCCCCTGCTCTCCTGAGGGAATATAGATGCCCCGCCGTAATGCGCCCCCTATACATAGAAAAATAACAAAAGAAATCGAAAGGCAGGTTGATGTAGTAGGTATAGGCTATGCCGCAAAGACGGCAGCCTCTTTGAAATGGTTCAACGCCGAGTCTATGCTATGGCTGTCAAAGGTGTATAGTATTAGACATGAAGGGAATAATTGTGTGTGGCCGTAAGGTCATCGAAGTGATAGTATCATGGAGGTCGTATGGTTGAGGGCCGTGGTACTGTCATCGAGGTATCGGTTGTGCATCGTACTAAACCACGGGCGTGGGTATTATTGTGTTTGGCCCGGGGGGTGATTTGATATGGCTATGGTTATCATCAAGAAGCGTCAACGTTCACGCAGCTCTGACGCGATGCCTAGGAAAGTGTCGCAAGATATATGCGCGCGGCTTTCAAGGCAATGGGCGTCGGTGGCTGGGATCGCGAGGCTGTTGATATCGACCAGATTGTTGCTGCTGGGCAGTCAACCATTCTGTAGAGCCAGTTTGTCGACCAGGTTGCTCAGCAGGCAACTTGGTATCGCTTCCGCTTGCGCCAGTGTGGTTGGATCCGCCAGGGGATCCAGGAACCAAGTCAGTGACGGCCTGTGCAATTGAGGCCACAACATAGCCTCGGAGTTCGTTGTCTTCCCGGCTGTCTTCCTTTTCCAATCGGAATCGCTCGTCCTTGTTCATGTTGGATCGGCGCATGTTCTTAATCTCTTGCATAACATAGAGAAGAACCTCTTCAGGGCATCGGTTACGCTCGGCAGCGTGCTGGTTCTTGCGCACGTATCGTCGAGTGACATCAGTAGCTCCATCAATGGAGAATGCAATGCAGTAGGACATCTTCTTGCCCCAACCCTCAGCATAGAGGCGAGGGTTATCCCATGCTTCCTCACAAGCATCCACATGAACCCATCGCTTTTGGTGGTCTGAATACACCTCAGTCCAAACATGGTCCTCAGCGTTCCAGACCCAACGAACACGGCCTCCAACAGCTCGGCAAAGCATGCTAAAGCAGTTGGCCCATTCGCCAACACGTCCTCGTCGGGTTTGTAATAACCGCCAGACATCACCATAACGAGGGAAGCGCTCGAAAGCACCGCAATGTTGAGCAGAGCATTGATACAATTCGACACGGAGGGCGCCGCAAGCACTCTCTTCGGGTGAAGGAGCAGTCATGCCTCGGGCGATGGTGGGAGATAAGCATACGGGGCAGGGCGGGTTATTGACCCAGCTAAAGAACGATCGCTTAAACCATCTATCAACTGTGTTAGTCAATCCATCCAAACGAGATCGGATGGAAAATGACATACCTTAATAATGCCCGGATGACACAGTCTTGGTAACCCCATTCGGGTCGTCGTCCATCACCCATACTCTCAGCCTGAGCTTGCAAGACCTGAGTCTCTTCCTCGGCCTCGCCATAGATACGATCTAATGGGATGGTTTGCAATGCCTCGTCCAACAGACCGGGGTTCTCGTATTTGGTTGGTGTTAATGATAAGCTGATGAGAAGGTTTCTGAATTTTTGAGAATCGCGATCACCAGCAGCGGGAGGTGTAGGGATCTTGGGGAGATGTCGCAGGGCAGAGTAAGAGGGGAGACCAGGTCCTTGGGATGTCGAGGGTCGGCTATCGCTAGGGAACGGAGAGCTTCGCATACGGGGAGACTGCTCTCCCAAGCTCGGAGAGCCTTGTCGCGATGAGGCACGGAGATCATTCATACGCTTGTCACGCAACAAGCCTTCGAATTGGACCCGAAGGTCTCGGGCCCATTCCTCGCCATACTCGCCCGCAGGCGTACGTTGGCCCGCCATAATTGCTAATATGTTGTTTTGTAAGTGGATAGTTCGTGGATAAGATGTTGAGGATAGATGTTTAGTATATGTCGTTGCCCAGATACGTGACCGGGCTAGGTAGTTGATGGCTCAATTGTTGCTATTTACGAGGTCCAAGAAACCTCGGAGTGAAATATGTCGTCGTAATATTGATCGTAAATTGTCGTCGTCAGTAACGAGAGATGCGTGATGGTAGGCCTGATTGCCACGGTACACGCGTTGTCCAGATGAATCCTTTTGGTCCTCAGAATGACCAACTGACTGTTGCCGCGGGAAGTGTCGCTTGCTCTGACCAGCTGATGACTAAGGTAGCCAGAATCGTTTATTTTCTTTTTTCTCAATCGTCGTGAGTATCGTCGAATACTCTTTCGTCGTAGAAACAAGTTGAATCGCTTCTTTTGTTCGTCGTCGCCGAGAGTGAAGGGTCAAAGGAGAGGAGTTGACGGCTCGCGAATAGCTGACCACTGCAGCAGGTAAGAGAGACAGACAGCACAAAAGAGGAGAGGCAGGAGCAGGCGGCGATGAGAATCGAGGGTGGACCAGGGGAATAAAGGGAAAGGGACGGGGTGTCTCGGGAGGGTGTGCGTCTCGTTCGCTCTTGCCCACTCTAGGCCAGAGCCTACGATGGCAGTTTACGCGTCAGCAGTGAGCGCCAGGCCAATGAGGGAGCCGACTGTTGCTCAAGGCGGGGGCCGCTGGGCGCAGGGGCATGTACCGGTACAGCTGCCTCGTACTCTTGTTCAAGTGCCCTGCTCAGGGAACTGAGAGAACGCCCACTGAGCCTTATAAAATGGCTGAAATGATTGGTCTGTGAAGAGTTGGATGGTTAATTCAGAGCTTGCAGTCCGATTATTATTTAATATTAGGGCCTTTGAAGCCTACGACTATTGCTGCGTGTCGCTGTCGTGAACGATTAAATGAGCCTCCCGAGTATGTAATACTTTTTGAGTCAAATTGAGTGAGAACGGGTCAGCTATTCTCAAGTCTACGCAACAGCTTCATCATCAAGAGGCGAACCTAGAGGGCCAATCTCAGCAGGCCAGGGCAAGTGTACGTAGTCTTTTTCCAATGAGTGATACACTTTGAATTGCGTGCGTACGTACGTCGACCTAGGGAACACCGAAAAGCGAAGTGGCGCCTGGCCTAGATCCTCGTCATCAGCGAATTAGCAAGCGTCAGCAATTGCTTGTGCTACAAGTACTTTTTGATAAGGTCAGATAGGGAAAAGAACTACAAGAGGCGATAAAATGTTTTGATAAATTATGGGAATCTTTATGAGAATAATGGGAAAGGAACGACAATCTGTATCTGTGCTGGCTGTGGCAATGTGAAGCCTCTAACTGAACCCAACAGATGATAAGCGCGGGGAAACCGTCGACTTGCGTTAGAAAAGATCGGCCGCTGTAAAGATGGAGTCAGTTCAATTGAGTCTTTGGAGTGAGCAGTCACTAATTCGACATGGGTTGTAATATCCGCGTAGACTACGGAGTACTCTAAATTTTGAATAAAAATGCCTAAACTTGTGATCAGCTCTAGTAGGTGCTTCAATGTGCAATCATAGACTTATCAACTGGAATATCAAACATTGAGTACTGTTTCATTTACATGTTCCTCTATTGCAATATGGCGCAAATTCTAGCACAGAACCCTCTCGTGGCTGCCAAAGACGGCTGCAGTTTTCTGCGAGTCACTCGACCCTGGGGCCCTGGACTAGCAAGTATCGGTACTTTACTGGGAACGTGCCCCTCGTCTTGGTGGGCGATGACGAGGCAGTGGTGAGGTCCTCTAAAAAGCCGCCCGAAGAAATAGTATCGTGGCACAGCCCATACTGAGCCACGCTGCCCGCAATCCTTTTTCGCAATACGTAGGACAAGGCGTGCGCAGCAATATCTATCCCAGATAGTCGACGAGACATAGTAACTATCCGCGCTTATGGTTTCAATTGTAGGCCTCTAAGGCATTCTGTATTGGCCTCTATATCTTTGGATCTCACTAGCCACAGAGACATCTATCCAGTGGCGGTGCTCGCTATTTCCAGTTCCACTAGATCCACTTTGACTCGCGGCCTCTTGTCCCTTGTAATTCCACTGCCTCCATCGACTTGCATCACAACCCACCAGAAAGTTTGGTTCTGTTTCAATGATTTCCCTATGAGGACATGGATACCTACATATCAGATAAACAGGAAGACGTTATTTCCCGAAAGACGATACCCAATATTCGCAAATTTTATGTGGTTCACAAGTGAAGCTATTCCACATGGCCGATGGGGATGACAATCTGTGCAGTATCGAAAGAGACAACACAGACTAGACAGAACAAGATGCTCAGTACGGTTCTCAGTACTCCACAGCGATCTGCAACATGCTTCTTTATCTCTCTATACCTGATACTCATCGATCTTGGGTCAAATCATCTGCCTTACGCCTTGCTTGTATGACACAGCTCTAGGCAACTCAATATCAAACCACAACCACAAACAATATAGACAAACCATCTTGGCCATCTTGACACAGCTCAGTGGGCGGGCTTGGAAAGAAGCTTAACTGGCTTTGGCGTCTGCATCGCGTGCGCCTGCCCCTGGAAAAGCGGCCTCGTCCAATCCCATCATCCCATTGGACAGGCGCTCACAGAGGGAACACACACTCGAGGGACGACTATTTGCTTACCTGGCCACGTTACCACTGAACGGAATTAACCCTGCATCTCTAGAGCTTCTTGGCAGCGGGAACGTTCTCTCAGCGTCGCGTCCGAACTCAGTCACAGAGGTCGAATCGGAGCCGAATTCGACTCTGTCCGTTTTCTCAATTACCTAACGTCGAGTTATGATCTACTCACCGTTTCCCACATCGAATTTTAGCAGTGTCACACTGTCGCCCGAAAAAAGACACCCAATCGTCAATCGAGTTGCATCTTCAGGCTCAGTCATGTACAGCCAATCATTCTCAGTTGTGGTCTGCCGATCTTGTTGCGCTTACGACCGAGGGGTGTGGTCTAAGACACCGCCAAAGGCCGCGTCATCTTGACTTTGGCTTGCTTGCGTACATGCAAACACCAATATCTCAACTCTATCAGAGAGTCTACGCAACGCGATCTTCTTCAATTGCCACTTCCTGACTCAACAATTTCCCAGAGGCACTTTTGGTGTTTTGTGAATGTTTGATGTCTTTCTCATTTTGCAGATTGATTTACACGGTCTGTTTGATAAGCATTGCCAAGAGGACAAGAGACATATCAAGAGATGTGGCCAAAGTCAACGGCCGGATCAGATTACGAAGCTAAGAATTTCGCTACCGGGAAGTCTGTGCTACGTACGCTCTCATAGAGTCTTGAGAAAGACGTCCGGATGACCTCAATTGTGGTCCAAGCTGATCGCCAAACCGCTTCAACGTCTAGATGCCGTTCTTGATGTCAATCACTCATCGTTTGTTCGACAATCTCATTGGCAACTCATTCGGATCTTCCCTAGGATCAACTTAGATTTGACGTGGTTTCCAAGTTCTTTCTCTTCTTGGTAACTCAATACTTAAGCATGACGAAGCCACGACTGGGGAATACCCGTTGTCGATACGTATCCCTTGAGAACTACCCATAATTACAATCAAGCAGCCAGTGATTCATCAGAAGTATGAGTCGTGTGGGTTTTGCCATGAGTTGAGGATTCAGGGATCTTGCGATACACTTCACTATCGAAGTCTCGCGAACCATGTCATGAATAATCCTGTCATCTCATCTATCTGCCACTTCACGAATGGATCTCTCCACCCACTTTGACACTCTTGCACATGCCTTGAAAGGCTTGACATGGTCTCTCTTACATGAGGCTATTCCGGCAACAGGCTCGAATTGGTCAGGCTAACGGTCTTGGTCCTCCTGATGCCCAGGACGCGCGTTCTATGGGCGAGCAATGGGGCCTCGTTAATAATATTTGGACGATTTCGGTAAGTTGTGCAACAGTCTAGTGTATAAACCCGCGGGATCTTATTTCTTGATTCGGACCCTTGCTTCTGGTCGTGTAAGTCTAGAATTCTACTTTGTAAGTCGAGGGATCACTCGTCTTGTAAGTGTTCTCGTGACGTGATTCAGTCATGGAGTTCGTCTGATCCATAGCACTCCTATATGCGAGACATGTTCAGCCTTTTGAAACAGAGACTGGACGACGGGAGCAGGGACCTCAAATTCTATACGCTACCCTTCAATGATACGGTAGCTCCCGAGGAGTGATGTCGTTGAGTGACAAAATCTTTTCATGGTCACAACCCAGACATGGGTACACGTATGCAGTAGAAACCCTATATCCCAAAATTTTAATTCGATAGCCCGTATGCTAGTTTACGTAGCCAGTTTAAACATCCAAATCTACAAACTAGGACCATGCTTTTGGAGTCCAGACCCTTTTGACAACCATCATCCTTGCAACTATGCTCAACATGGCTCTACGTTCCATGAGCTTATCACCCACGCCGTATATCTACATTTTTCGTACTCCGTTACTTCCTCCACTGCTCAACGCTGAAGTAGCTCTCGGGCATGTCCACATCCCATGTTGGTCTCTCCACCAGGGCAATCTCGAGAGGCTGGCTTGCGGTGCTGAGAGGGACGACGCTGAAGATGGGTCTGTACTTGAAAGTCATCCACCAGCTCTTGCGTTCACCGCCAGTCTCGGCAACTTCGAGATCTTTGCCCACTTCACGACGGTTCCGTAGCTGGGCGAGCTCACCTTCAGGCTGATCCGCTTCATCGTCGCTATTGGCGTCCTCGGGCCGGGGCGCATCCTCCATGTCGATGTCATCCCACTGACCAGCTGTATGTTTGCGAATTTGCGAGGGTGCGATGGCACCTACCTCCATTCTGCCTCCCGCTCCGGTCGAGGGTCCTGTTCTCTTGCGCTTAAGGCCCTGCTTGCCTGGGGCAGTGGATTCACTAATCTCGCCATCTACAGGCTTAGGAAGGTCTTGAGCCAAGTCCAACATAAGGAGGAACGAGACACCATAGATCCAAGCACGAGAGCCTTGCCAGAAGACACCCTTGGCTAGGTCGAGGAGATCCTGGACGGGAGCGGGTAGGTCCTTTCGGGCATGACGTCGAGACCAGGGGGTGAGAGAACCTTGGAGAGGGTGGAAGGTAAGCAGTTTCCACGATGAGGTGATGACGAGGAGGGTGTAGTCGTCCACATGATCGGATGAGCTATTTATTCCATCAGGCGAAGCTCTAGGAGAGATCTTGGTCCGAGGGACATCGGCTGAGAAGGACAGAACCGTAGCTGCAGAATGAAGTTTGGGTAGCAGTTCAGCACTAGGGTTACGAACCCACTTCTCAATGTTCTGCGATGCCTGCTCCTCTTCTTCGTCTGAAGAGTCACTCTCACTTGAGGAGGACGCGTCATCCTCTGGCTTGGTCTTCTCACCATCGCTCAGAATCCAGGTGTCGATGTAGCCCGCGATGTCAGATGCAGCGAGCATCTTGGAGTCTGGAGAGAAAGCGATCTGTGTAATGGTCCTGTCGTAACTGCCAAGACCTCCATTGAGAATATAGCGTGGAATTTGTCGTCGTAAGCGTGTGAGTCTTTGTACACGCGGTGAGAAGATGAGAGATGTTCTGGGGCTGACGGGGTCGAGTGCGGCCATGACAACGCGAGAGCCTTCCTGAATCGCGCAGAGCCATTGTGCGTTAGGTGAGAGCTGCACCTTAATGGCGCCCACACCTGCAAGCTTCGAAGGGAGCTCAGAAGAAGAGACCTTGACGTCTGAGGGCTTGATAGGATCCTGGTGTTCTAATCTGAAAGCCTTGACGTCGATAGCAGTAGCAACAATCAGAAGTGAACCCTCGTCGTCGATAGTTGCTGAAGTAATATTCGAATCTCCCTTGACGACAATAGTCTTGATAAGTTTGCGGTTCTGGTTGATGTCGACTTCCTCGCCTGCGCTGTTGAACATGTCGTTGGCTGATTTTCGGAGAAGCCAGATGTGAACCTCCCTGTCCCACCAACTGACAACAAATCGAGCCTTGGGCGCACTCAACAGAGGAGCCTGTTGAGGCAAGCTGGGCATCATGCGGTGGTTTTCACGCCCCATCTCCTTTAGGGGAACGACAACCGGGTTAGCATCAGGTCCTGTATCCGAGTTAGCTAGAGTTTAGTGACAGAGAGAGCTTGTATAACCTCCTGAGACAATAACACTGATTCTACCACTCTCAAAAGATGCCATAGACTTGACATCGTGGTCGTGGTACCTTCGGCCCCAAGCTTTGGCCCATCGAGATCCAGCACCATTGTTCTGCTTGTACAGGATTGTTCGTCGGTCCATGCCTCCGCTAAGGATGGATGTGCCGTCAGCACTTATCGCAAGACTCAAGACATCTTGCTTGTGACTCTGAATGCGCTGCGATTGTGTGTATGTCTTGCCATCCCAGATGCAAACCTGGCCAGTTGAATCGCCTGAGACAATATTGCCGTTTGGCAGACATTTGACGGACCAGACAATGATGTCTTTGGAGCCACCAACGAGATCGGAGCCCAGTGTCATCCTACGCAGCATGTGGCCCTTTGTGATATCGTACGCTCGAATTGTGCTATCGGAGCAGCCGACGATGGCGACCCTGCGCGACTGGAAGGTGATGCTGACCATCTGAGCCTTCTTGGTAGGCGATCGTACGAGAACTCGCTGGAATCGCAGATCATCGTCCTCGATGGAGTACATGACAAGCTCGCCATCGATTGTACCAGCGATAAGCTTGGTGGGATCTTGAGGGTCGGCGCCGAGTGTGACCTTGTCGGATCCAGCAGGTTGAGCAGCCATGCACCAGATATCACCATGTTGACCGCTAGCGTGTCTCTTTGGCCTTCCTGTCTCGAGATCCCATTCGGTTACTGTGGAAGTATAACCTATGCTGAACAGACGGGACTTTCCAGCGACAACGCGCCCTTCACCAAGGTCCTGATCAGGCTCATTGACCCAGACAAGTCCATCAACGCTTCGATCTTTACCGCCTGGAATGATGAGCTCCTGGTTCCAAGAGCCATTCGTAGGGTTCCAGATTTCGATGTCGCCGTTAGCTCGTCCAATAGCGAGTCGCGCAAGATTAGCCTGTACTGCTGAGCGCGTCTTGGGGTGTGAAAAGGCAATGGCGTTAATGGCTGAAGGTTTGTAGGGAACGAATCGACATCGATGGATATCCATTGTAACGGCGGTTTCTGGGCTCTGAAAAGAGTCCTCGGTAGCGTGATAATTCGGAATTAGGTATTAACTCGCCGAGATACGAGAATCGGCTCACAACTGTTGCGCGAATAGAAATAGATACGTTGTTCTGACGCCGCGTAGCCAGGCGTAGAGATCCAGTTCAGGAAGAAAAATGAATGTTAGCCTCGCGAACTCGACCAAATTTTTTTCTTTGGAAAGAAAAATAAGGTGTGGTCATAGCGCTCTTAGTGCCCCTCCATAATCCACTATGGCAGCCGCGACCAACCCCTCACCTTCCCTCAGAGCGTGCCCCTCTGCTTCCCTTCTTCTGCGGGTTCGTTGGTGCTATTCTAGATCTCTTCTGGATGCGTCACATTTCCGTCGTTTTTAGACCTCTTCTCATGACTCAACGGGACCTCGCAAATTCGCAAACGTCATAACCTACAGCTCAACGACAACACAAAAGCCGTATATGGTCCTGTCTTTTCAGTATCGTCCTCGTCCTCGTCCTTAATCCACGTTCTTCCGAGCCGCGTTATCCACGACTTCCTCGATTTACTTCCGCATCCCCGAACTCTGCTGTCCAAACCCCATAAGTCACCAGCTATAAATAGGAAAGAATATCTCCCCCGAGTTCGACTTCGTTACAACAACACCCACAAACCCCATCATGGATTTCAATAGCTCCTCGCCCTTCCCAGAGGGCGTCATCTCCTTCCTCGACACTGATCTATACAAGTTGACGATGCAATGTGCCGTCTTCAAGTTCTTCAAAGATGTGCCTGTGACATACGCCTACACCAACCGAACTCCAGACAAGAAGCTGTCGCGTACCGCCTTCAAGTGGCTCGAAGAGCAAATTCGAAGTATGAAACGCGGTTTTTGGTGATCTTACCTCCAAATCTCGGACTAACTTTGATGGACAGAGCTCGGAAACATTTCTCTTTCTACCGACGAATACCTTTTCCTCAAGAAGCACTGCGACTACCTCTCCGACGACTACCTCAACTTCCTCAAGGAGTTCCGCCTTAGCCCCCGAGAACAAGTTGTTGCTACCTTCACTCCTGTCGGCGAGGATAATGGAGATGGTTCGATTGTTGGCGACGTTGATATTCAAATCAAGGGCACTTGGGTCGACACGATCCTCTACGAAATCCCCATGCTTGCTCTGACATCGGAGGCGTATTTCAAGTTCATGGACACAGACTGGAACTATGAGGGCCAAGAAAAGCAGGCATTTGAGAAGGGACTCAAGCTGCTAGAGGCAGGATGCATCACATCTGAATTCGGCACACGAAGACGTCGCGACTACCACACCCAAGCCCTTGTATTCCGAGGATTGGTGCAAGCTTCCAAGGAAGCTGAGAAGAAGGGATTTCCCGGCAAGCTCTCCGGAACCAGTAACGTCCATCTTGCTATGCGCTTCAACATCCCCCCTGTAGGAACTGTCGCTCACGAGTGGTTCATGGGTGTTGCCGCTATTATCGGTGACTACAAGTCAGCCACCGAGGTTGCACTGCGACACTGGGTAGCTTGTTTCGGCAACAAGCTTGGTATTGCTTTGACCGACACTTTCGGAACTCAAGAGTTTCTGCGAGCCTTCACTCAGCCTGTGCAACCTATCGAGGGTGGCTTCCCAGCAGAGACCTTTAAGAAGGCTGACGGAACCATGAAGACATATGCGGAGACCTTCGCTGGTATTCGTCAAGATTCTGGCGACCCTGCAGAGTACACCAAGTGGATGAGAGAGTTCTACGATAAGCAGGGTATCACCGACAAGAAGCTAATTGTCTTCTCTGACTCATTGAACATTGAGAGGTGTCTCGAGTATAAGAAGATTGCTGAAGACCTTGGCTTTCAGCCAACATTTGGTGTAGGAACATACCTTACCAACGACTTTGTGCACCTCAAGACTGGCACCAAATCTGTGCCTCTGAACATTGTCATCAAGATCAGCTCGGCGGCAGGCCGCCCAGCTGTCAAGATCAGGTGAGTTCTCCGTATCTAGACTCGCAATCGTATCGACTAACATGTTATAGTGACAACATTGGAAAGAACACGGGCGACAAAGATACTGTCGAGAAGGTCAAGAAGGAGCTTGGATATGTCGAGCGGGAGTGGAAGGAGGGCGACGAGACCTCACGATGGGGTAAGGAATAAGGAGAAATTAGACTTAGATACCAGGCAAACATTGCCGATTTGATTAAGAGAGGGCCGCATAAGCACCAGAAAAGAGACGGGAAACAGCGCAAGCTTGGATTATCTGAGACCAATCGGTTATGCTGTAATGCTGGTTTAAGATCTGAACGCCGCTCAATCACAGAAAACGATGTTAAACTGAGTTGGGTATCTGCGTAGCCTACAAACAAGCCGAATAAGTGGTGAGTCCAAACCAAACCTCACGCCGCATAGTTCTACACATACAAAATGCAGCCATAAATCATTGCTCCTCTGTAGTTTCGACGATGGGTGTCAGACCAACCTCCGTCCTCGCCCAAGTGATACACTCTCGCCACTCCGACATATTCATAACCTCAAACTCAGGATAAGGTTCCCACAGCATCTCCGAGACTTCGTCCACCATCTTCTTTCCAAACGTGCCAACCCACCAAGCCATCTTGCCCAATGTGTCAAGCTGCACGCCCCAGAAGACCATCAGAAGTAAAGCCACTGGATCTGAGGCCTTGAGCGCTAGCCCAAAATCTCGTCCTGCAAGTGCTGGAAACCCTATGGCCATTCCTTTGAAGACATCTTTGGAATCTTGAACGAAACACGTTTGTATGGCGGAGAAGCTGGTGCGGTAGGAGCTGATTCGAACGCTGGCTTCGGACTGGTCGTTGGGAGTTGATCCAGAAGGTGTTTCGCAGGCTTTGTTGATGATAGTGCTTAGACTCTCCAGAGCTTCCTCGGTTTCCTTGCTCAACGATGTGGGCGTCTCAGTCTGAAGTTGTGTTCTTAACATTAGAGCCTCTGTAGATCGCGACAAAGCTCCTGATATCAAAGCGTCGAAGTGTTGGTTGGCGATAGAAGCATTTCCCATGAGGAGCTCCCACAATGTCACCATGCGTTCTAAAACACCCTCGTGGAGTTCTTCAAAGGCACTGCATTGGCCGAGAGCCATGTTAACAGCAACAGCAAGGAATGAGAACATGAAGATCTTCTGGGCATTCTCAGAGTTGACATTCTCAAGCTGTGCTCTGAACGAACGACTTGCTTTATCGTAGTACTCCACCGCCAACTTGGCGTAGTATGTGTCATAGTCTTCTTCAACAACTACAGCACCCCCACAGAGCGCGACTTCCAGAGCTGAGAAGGCAAACATGCCTTGTAGGAGATACTCATGCTTAAGAGCCCAGCGAGCCATGTCTTCTTGTAGCCATTGGTTATCTTCTGGTATACTCGCCAGACTCTTGTAGCTTGATGATGTCCAGCGGTGCATGAGTTCAAGTTCTATTCTGCGTCTGGTCTCTGTTGCTGGGAGTTGGGTTGGTGGCTCGGTGAGATATGAGCAGCCTTCTAGATTGCGGGCTAGACAGTTGGTGCAGGGAGGACCTCCTTCGTCACACTGGGAGAATTAGTGATATATTCTGAGATTTTGTGAGGGTACGTACCTTAACATGGCGCTTTTTGCAGTTTCGACAACCGTGCCGAGACTTGTTGTGAGTCCTTCGTTTCATCATGATGGCAAGGAATGCCAGTTGACGAGCGTAACGGTAGCTGTGTTAAAGAACAATGACAACTGATAATTGTCATGGGATAATTGGATTCGATTTCATGTAAAGCGAAGAGGATTGATGAGCTGTTACAAGAGTTGATGTTAAAGCTGAAGCCTGGGATATAGTGAGGTGGCTGTGCTTATGGCTAGTCCCCTCATGGATATAGGTGAAGCTGACGAATGAGGTTCAAGAATGCTCTCCTTGAACGAAACGAACAGTAAATGCCAAGAAATTCTATCTAACTAGGTAGCGACCATTGTTTTTGAGATTATACATAGTAGAATATGAATGCGTGATTAGATGGATATAATCTCAGCCTTTTGAGACTTAGCTCGTGATGGCTGTAAGTTGGGTGTAATCTTCTTAATTGATATCAATCAATTATGTAATCATAAATCTTACTATCCAGGCCGTGGTTATCATCTGTAACTCTACTCATCAGTGACTTGTATGGCACCATCTTTTTGTGGTTGTAAACGTGCCTCCACACATCAGAGTCTCAAGCATCACGCCCAGCAACCCACCGACAATAACACCAGCAGTCTCGCCAGCGCCCACTGTCTGAAGACCAAACTCCAAGTTGATTCCCGACTCGAAGGATTTGTCTTGCAGCACTCGGCCGAGAATAGTCATATATACTGCTCCTCCGCCAAGACCGGCCCCGAAAGCCAGTAATCCGACAAGGACTTCTGTTGAGAAGACCAGAAAGATCGAGTTGGCGAGCAAGATGAATGTCGAAGCTCCGATGATTGCAAAAGCGGCCTTGGTACTAGTGGATCGGAGGAGAAGCGTGTGTGTTCGGGAGATAAAGTTTCCGAGCTGGAAAGCAAGGCCGTAGGTGGTGAAGTAAGAGAAGAACGACGTATACGATGTAGGAAGAGGCAAGGCTCGAGCTATGCCTGGGTATGCCAAAGCCTGAATAGCAAATGCTCCAAACAAAGGCATCATGAATGGTCTAACCATGGCTTTAGTAAGGTTGAGTCGGTTTCTAGTGCTGAGCATACGTGAGAGCTGCTCAACTGGATCCCGGGCGAGCAGAGAAGCATCCTCCACATCCACCTTTGACGCTTCTTGTTGCGCGTGAGGATAGTTGACAGGTGCTCCTGGGAGGACGACAAAGAATGCGACGAGCATGGCACCTGTAAGTGCATAAATGCAGTCAATAAAGTCCCGTAAAAAGGACTCCAACCAAACAGTCAAGACAAATGGTAGGATTGCGCAAAACACAGCCCCAGCTCCAACGCCAGCGCCCCATCCTGCGAGTCCAACACGGCCGTAATATCGTAACATTCCCAGAAACGAAACTTCCATTGCAGCAGCGGATATCGATGCCAGAACTGATGTCAAGATTCGAAGTGGCGGTGCGATATTAGGCGGCGTGACGTTTGTGACGATAGCCACTATGATCCAGCCTGCTCCAATAGTGAGAGGACGCATCCAGTAGGGAACACGATGAAGAACATGTGGCATTAACAGTTTCGTCGCCAAAGCTGGAAGAGTCTCGATGAGAAGAACGATCCATCGCGGATACGGAATGATGAGATAATTTGCTGAGTGCACGATGAAGGGTACAATCGCATTCACGAGGCCTGAAAGTGGTCAGTTGAGGCTTCAAGTGAAGACACGGATCCAATAATTAAAATTACCGAGAATCGCAAATCCGAGGTACGTTAGCATCGTAACACTCAGCCTCGAGCTCTTCTGAGCATCCATATTGAACTCCATCACCTCAAATCCTCCATGAAAGAGTCAGACCAAAAAAAAACAAGTGAAGCAAAAAAGAAGGTTTTTCAACAAAGAACAGATCAACCAATACTTTTAAGTAGCCTAAAGTCAATAAATGCAATGTAAGTTTATTTATTATTAGCCCTCTGCTCTGGCCGAATACGGTTTACGGAGCCCAAAACACCGCGCGCGGATAAATACGAGAGGCCATGACTCTAATACCCTACCTTGATAGGAATTATAGAGCATCTTGTTACGAATCAATTGATCACCAGCGTAAAATGACGTACAGAGATTGGATGGAAGAGGAAGCTGATGTAGAGCCTCTCGTTGGACCACGTGGGGCTGTTTTCAAGGGCACGATGTCGAGTGATTGGCTGTAGCGTATTGATTGAACGCTAAAGATCTGCCGTGAATAGTGGGTTCATGATGGATTGTTCAGAGGCTAGAGTCATGATAGACAGGTAAACTACAGTATCATGAGGAGATGAAGGAGAAGAGCTAAGATGATGATCATGGATCACGAGGGTCTCATAATATTTCATATCTACTCAATATGATTGTAGCACTCCCATCAACATGATCAATGTGATCTGTAATGACCTCGTCTTCCATATCACATCGCTCGTCCTCCAGGATGAGAAGAGCTCCAAATGCTGACCCTGAGGATGCATCGTTTCCATCTGCCCAGTCAGCTCGGCCTGTTCTCGCTCAGCTGAAGCCATCATGGTTCATTCCGAGATATCTGAAGAGCTTCAAGTGGATAGTCATCACCCTCACATTCATCCTTGTCTCATGGATCACTTATACGTGGCTTGTAAGTCTGCCAAACTTCATATTCACCAACTCAACTAACATGGCCAGTTTTACCAACCACTGAACCACATTCTTCCTGGTCATCATGGCTCATCAACTCTCACCGTCAATGAGCTCAAAGCTCTCGCAGTCCCTCAACGATCCTCTAAGCCAAGCACATCCCGTCGTATGCGTCTCTTCATGCCTGCAGACTCACCGCACATCAATCTCTGTAAAACCATCATGTCCGCCGTTGCGATGGGTTATCCAATGCCTATTCTCCTAAACTGGAAGCGTGAATATAATCGACCTGCATGGCACTTTGCAGGCAGTCACATCGCCAAGCTCGAAAGTCTCTTTGCTGCAATCGAAACACTCCTTGAATCAAAAAGCAGCGACGTAGGAGAGGATGATGTAGCGGTGTTGGTAGATGCTTATGATATGTGGTTTCAACTTCCACCTTCTGTTCTGCTAGAACGATATCATCGTCTTAATAGTGAAGCAGACGCAAGAATACGCAAACAGTGGAAAGATCTCGGTATAGGCACTGACTTTCCTATATCACCACCTCGCCAAGACATAATCGTCACTACAGCAAAAGACTGCTTTCCAGATTCTTACTCCGGGTCTGATCCTCACTATGAGCATTGGCCTAAATCGCCCATGCCGAAGGACTTGTATGGAGAAGACACAGATAAAGTCCCATGGTCTTTCGATCCAGCACGGAAGTACAAAAAGGTCCGACCACGATGTGTGAACAGCGGTCTTATTATGGGTTCTATGAGAGGACTGAGAGATGCTCTGAAAAGATCTAAAGAAAAGATTGATACAGTGGCTATGAAAGGTCGTCAGCTTTGGAGTGACCAGGCGCTTATTGGAGAGGTTATCGGAGACCAGGAGATTTGGCGCGAGTGGATGAGGCATGTTGGATCCTCGTGGAATAAATCTGCTGCTCTAAACGACAGAAGTGCACTAGATAGTACAGTTCGTGATATCGCAGATGCTGCCCTCCTCGGAAAACGATTCGAGTTTGGTATCGGTCTAGACTACAACTTCACCACGGCACCACCAACATGTTCCTCGGAAGAAGACGGCTACTTCGTGAATCTCTTAAACGAGACCAACATCCGCGAAGAATCTCAAAAAGCCGGTGTTCCAGGGGATATTCGGATTCACGGCATACCACCCGAACTACGCAACATAAAAGACAAACTACTCTCTTCAACAAACTGGGGCACCACCCCCCTCTACACAGACTTCTTCTTCGGCACAACACCAATAGCAATCCACCACAACGCCTACATAAACGGGCTTAAAGGCTTCAGACTCAAGAACTGGTGGCACAAGATGTGGTACCATCCTCACCTCCACCATCTCGTCACCCAACGTCTCCAACCAACACCTCCATCTCACACACTCGCAGAGATCGATCTTAGCGGAGATAAGATCGCGTATAAATCGCCGCAAGAAGATAAGCTGCGCAAACCCCGTGTGTTTTCTCCCAAGGAGCCAAACTTTACGCCTATAGACTGGGATGCCGTGTGTCAGAAGCCAGGTCACGCTGTGAAGTGGCACGATGAGCTTTTTGGTGACGACAAAGGACCCTTGACTGTATATGCTGTGAATTGGTCATAGTCCGTGATTTAGACAAGAAAGAGAGATGGTCTCCGACAATAAACACAAATACTTCCGTCAGGCATGTGCTCACACACACGAATCCCTAGATCTCTTGGCGTCGTCTCATGACACATTACAAATCACGGCAAGCCTCGGACCCGAGAAGATGAAATACTACAGTACCATGACCTTTTTTCGATCCGAGCTAAGATAGTAGTCGGTTATAGCTCCCCCTAGTAAGACTGTTAGCTCCGGGAACCATCTGGCTCTACGATCTAAAACGCCATAGCTCAACCTGAATAAACTCCCCCTTCAGATAATCAGGGACCAGCGCCCGTACGGGGAACCTTAAAAATGTTAGAGTGGTTTGTTGGTAGTTCGAAAGCTTCATTATCCCGCGAGTTTGTTGTCCTCGATAGCTTCAAGCCTCTTATCCCTTGGTCTGGGATGACGGTCTTGGCGAGCAGTATCCATGGACTCGGTGCAACGTTAGACGGGGAGATGAGAGTGTTGGTGGAAGGGCTGAAACAGTCAGGCGTCACTTGGCTGACAATAGCAGAGGAGTACTAAGTAAGATTTGTAGTGTAATGTTTCAATTCAGAGTCGACCTGACTGCATTATCTCGAGTTCGTTGGTCCACAGGCCAAGTAAAAAAGTCCCAACCTGTCAATCAGGGTATACAACCATTAACACCATTCCCATATATCGACATAAAAAAAAGGCTGCTGAAAAGAGCGCTTTGGGTCAATGCCCCGGAGGTTTGTGCTGCTTCAATGACCAGGCTTCATGATGTCTCCTCTGATAGTCTGACGATCTCACATATACTCCTCACAAAAATCATATCGACCTCCTGTGGCGGCTCCGTGTCCATTAATCTCTCCTCCCCAGCACCTCCTTCAGAGATCATCCTGGCTGTAGCCACTAGCCTAGAGATACAGCGAAGAAGACCTGATTCGATGTTTCGTGTCGCATTGTCTTGGACAGTTGCTGTAGATGTTTCCTCCTTGCCGAATCCCATGACTGTCAGGGGAGCACTGAACTTCTTGGCGAACCGACCAACACTAGGTGAGGGGTTGACCTGAGGTGTGCCCAGGCCTAGAAGCGATGCAGCCTTCTTGGGGATGTTCTCACCCTGCTGTTTCGAGTCGGAGGTCGACGCTCGCTGTCCTAATGGCTGGTTGCGGGGAACTCGTGAAACGTAGTTGTAGGCGACGATGTGCGCATACAGGGCATCACAGATGTAATCTGAGCAGCCGGAAAACACATGTCGCAGCGAGGCCCAAGGCACTGGAGATGCGGCGGCGCCCGAATGTGTGTTGCTATCATACGAGTGTAACCGCTGACGTCTGGTGCTAGTTGAGTCGCGACCATGTGAGACAACCTTCTTCCAGATTGACTTTCGCGGATGCAGCGTCGATGAGTCATTGGCTGGCTCAGACCAAGCGTCGACTGACGGTTGCCGAACTTTCTTTGAGTAGGCGCGGATTGTTTCTGTTGTCAAACTAGACGACAAGAGCATTGTTTCTGGGAAGCAAGCAATTGAGACTCGGAGTGTTTCGATAACATCAGGTGGCAGTGGCACGGCCTTTGCCAAGTCGTCAACGGGAATTTGAGGAAGACATGGAGGATTGGAGTCGTCTAGCCAGGATTCGACAGTGGGTAGTGGTGATGGAGGTGGAGTTTGTTCGATATAAACTGTGTCAGGTCGTGACAGTGGTAGGGGAGGTGGATAGTGATCCATGAATGTGGCTTCGTCCTCGATTTCTAGCTCAATTGATCCAAAGTCTGATTTGAGAAGGATTGTGTTGTTGTCCGTCTCATCGCGAAAGCGCTGGGTGTAAGAGGGTGACTGCTTGGTGGAACCTTGACTGTCCGGGCCTATCCGCGAATCAAAGCTGGGTATTACGATCCGAGGAGTTGTGTCCAATGGATCTGTCGCACTTGTGAGGGATGTTTTCCTGGGGGGAATAGTTGGCGCGTCCATGGATTTCACTGAGAATTGTTTTTTGTGTTTGTTCTGCTTGGGAGACTCGTCAATGCAGGAGCAGGCTCTGTGAAGGCGAGGCCTGGGCGCCTCCATCATAACAGTGATATCAAAGGTAGGCTCGGTGTTTGGAGGTGTAGGGGGTCGTGGTGATAAAGCAGCTGTCTCTTTTGGCGTGGCCAACTGCTCCCGACATTGAGGCTCAGACTCATCATCATCGTCAGAATCAATATCAATCCAACTGTATTCTTGACCTCGCGTGGGTGACAAGAGATCCTTGGGCGATGGTGGGTTTCCACTGGCTGATGTGAGAGATGTCGCTGTTGTGACAATGGATTGCTCGCGTAACTTGATAGAAGGCATCTCAATGGCTTCAGAGGACTCTGATGATGATTCGGACTCCTCGTCAGATTCGATTTCATCAACACCATGCCCACGATGTTCAAGAAAAGAAACCATTGACTGCCGCTCTTCTATCGACCCTAAATTCTGCACTCGCACGGATCCGGATTGGTATGGGGATGTAATGATTCGACTTGGTCCCATTATGCCCCGAGTGGGCTGGTCCTCCGCAAACCACACAGGAGCGGATGGCATACCAGCAGTCATGTTCTTTGCCATGAACACTGAGCTCGATCTTTCCAGATCTCTGGCTAGCATCTCGGGAAAACAATCCATCATGTCGTCAATGACTTCTTCGTCGAGAATACTTGGTGTCTCTGAGCGGGGAGCTGGTAATGCAAGCGGTAGCAAGCCTGTCATACTCGAGACTGAACGTCTTCTTGAAGGAGTAGATGATGCCGAGGGCGAAGGTGAAGCCTCGCGTGAATTTGGATCTTGTCTGTATAAGTATATAGCCACTGGAATCCTAGGAGCGAGCACAGACATGGAGGCTGATGCAGGGACGAACAAGACCCAACAACAAGAACAGACCACGAATTAACGTGATTCACTGCCTTGGCATTTAGAGGAGGGCGATCTCAAAGGGCACGACGACACTTATATGATTTGACTCGGACTGGAACTTAATTGCAAGTCATCGGGGAATAGTGGATATAAGAGTGGCTAGAAGTGGACATGCAGGGCGAGACACCGTCGATCGAGGGAGGCAGGGGCTTATTAGTCCATTAGATCGACGACACCATGTACAAGTACGTACTGTATGTAAACGTCGAGAGACATGGGATGGAAGCAAGAAATCGGGCTGCAGTGGGCAAGTCAAAGAATGGACGGGCGGGGTCTGTTGCAGTTGCACATAGCACAGGCCAGGTAACCAAGGACGTGATACTGGCATCGGGACTGGCGTTGGCACTGGCACTGGTAGCGGAAAAGATGAATGTAACTAACGGCCACGCCCTGACGACAGGAATGAGGTGGGAATATGAGTGGCGTTGTCGGGGAGGCAATGGTCGCGCCGCGAAAAAGCAAAACAACTCAAGACAGACCAAGACAGGTTCGTATAGGCCATCACCAAGCGCCGCGGGCTCTAATGGAACTTGACTCTTTTCGACTTCAAGGTTTGGAAGCTGCTGATCCTTGGGCGAAGAAACCAAGGAAGAAGCGCAAGGGAGGACAAGAAGGGAGTTGTCTGTCTGTGTGGCCCATGAGCATTGCATTGTTACCTCCATCTCGGGATGCAGGCTGCTTGCTGGAATCTGCTGTGACATGTCTACATATCACATCACATCTCCACTTGGAGAACGCGAACATGCCTACGGCTCTCACAAAAAGCTCAAGCGGGAAAACGCCGCGAGCTACTGTCCGCGAACGGCAACTATGCAGGGCCGGGGAAGCTGAATCGACGCCAAGACAGAACTTTCACTTGAAGCTGACATCAGTAAGGAAAGACAACTGAATTCCACTTAGCGTCGAGACAAGTAAGGAAGCAGTGCAGCACTGGACATGGTGTTCCAGTGTGCCAAGAGATTATCAACAAGGACGCAAATAGCGGCTGGGCATTGAACTCGTTTACACCATGGGATAGACAGTTTTGCGTCAGTGAGATGATTAGATCCTCAAGGCCGGTGAGTTAGTGCTGGTGCATGACCCGGGAATAATTAGAGCTATTCCCCCGATCGCAGAGCATCACCGGACGCGATCATAGTCAGGCAGTAAGCACCTTGGCCAGTTTAGCAGCATTGTTGTGATGGCACCGTGGCTGAAACGGAAGACTGGTATGCAAGCTAATAACTCTGATCCCCATTGTCAGGTCTCGGCCCCAAAATGGTCGAGATAGAGCAGAGCTCTCCTCCAAGCTGTCGTCCATACACGATTCCTGCCGGGGAAGACTCGGATCTGTAAGCAGGGAGACGATAATGAGAAATAGCCAGGGGAACAATGGAGATGGATGCGGAGAACCCAAGCAGGCCAGGATCAGATTATGACAGACTTGACAGGACAGGACAAGCTAGGGGAGGAAAGAAAACTCAGGACCTTGACCGTAAGCGATGAAAATATTTAGGTAAATCTAGCCTAAGCTTTGGGGGCTCTTTGCTAAGCTTATTTTGACACCCTAATTAAGGTTTGATATTTTCTTGCTCTCTCAGGACAGGACAGGGTAGTGTGAGAGGGCCCCTGGTCCGCAGATGTAAGGGAGATCATTAGAACTGGGTCAGGTATCCGTATGCGTTACGCTTATCGGTCACCACATGGTTATCGTCTGCACGTGCTGGAAGCGAAAGGTGACGAGATGAGCTGGGCGAGAAGTGATATCACTTTCAAGCCTAGGCCATGTGTTCTCATGCAGGAGATCGAATGAGGTAAACGTGGGTCTCTCGAACTGTTGTTGCTGTCAATTTGGTGATCAAACCTGAAATCATCACCCGGTTGACAATGGGGGTTAGTCTGGTATATGATAAGTGCCCGCAGGCTAACTCTCAATGAGAAGAAGAGAAGTAAGAACAAGAAAAGAGGACCATTCTCTGTGGTAACGGGCGGCAAGACATGTAATTAGAGTGGAGCACCTGTAAGCAAGGGAGTGATGTCAATCGTTGAGGGAGAGAAGATGGTCGATGATGATGCGAGAAGCAAAAAGCAATTAAGTTTGAAGCAGGCAGGGACTGTTTTGGAGAGCTTCAGTGCAGATTCAGAGGAAACACCTGTAAGTTACTGGGTGGCAGGTAAGACAGTAGAGCTCAACCAAGTCAAAATACTTCTAACTTCTCGTCAACTGGCGTTGGTCTAGCCTCAATAGCAACAATTCAATACATCTTTGATCGAAATCAACTTAAGCTACAGCCAATATTGCCAATATTCAAGCTGAAGCCGGAGAATTGGATCTATCAATCGCTGATGGTGCCTGAATTATGGATACATGATGACATTTCCAGGGGACTCGTGCACTGTCCATCGCGCTAATCTCATCTCTTAAATCAGGCGCTCACCGCCCGCGGCTGCATTTGGCGCAAAGAGAACGGACGGGATCCACCAAAAAAGCAATCAAAACTTTGCGGCTACAGACGAACAGAAAGGGTCAAAGCTTGTGCTTCGACTGAGCAAACAAAGACAAAGGAAAGTTCTTTCTGCAACGATCCCAGCAATTTTGTGTCGACTTTTTCAGAGACATTAGATCTCCTTCATCTAAATCTCGTCTCGTCTCGTCTCGTCTTAGTCTCATCTTGAAAAGTTCCTAGACCTAGAACTCGACCTGGACCAACCTGGACCCTTCACAATACGAAGAGAAAAAAAACCATTGGAAAAAAGTGAAAGACGAGTTCTGATTGGTCAGCTACGCAACACCACCTAGATTTTTAGGTGCAGTTGTAAGTGCCTGTTGGTTTTGCTCACTATTTCGCTTCAGTCTACACCACCACAAGCACCATCTTTGTTTGCTTGTTCTACAACACTTCCAGTCTCCCAAACGCATGGTCCATTGCGGGATTTAGGACCAACTGTCTTTGTGAATTGCTGATCCCGAGTTCTCGGGCGCTTTCCAGCAACCATCACCACGACTTTGGGCCAACAAACATTCCTTAGTCGAAAGCCCTGCAGAGCTCTTTCAGTGAAAACTATCTTGTTAAATCCGAAAAAGACATTCGTCAACGGCAGCCAAAAACAATGCTGACCCAAGAGTTCGTTTCGACCATCTGCGGTCCTCCTCTCGCTGCCAACACAGCCATTTCCAAGGACGTCGGCATCTACTCTCACTCCCTTACACCATCCCACACAATCAAGGCATCTTTCAAGAAGAGTTCCACCCCTGTCAACGGTCTAGCCGTCAGTGAGTCTCATATTTTTGCGGCACAAGACCAGAAGGCACATGTCCACGTCTACTCGCGTATACGCGGCCACCAGGAGGCTCTCGTGCCGTTCCCTGAGAGGATCCGCAGCTTGGCCCTTGCTGGCCAAGTGTTAGTCGTGGGCTCTACCGAGGGCAGACTATTTCTCTGGGAGGTTAGTTCAGTCTCACTCACGCCGTTGCGAGTACTACCTTATACGCGTGATGCTATCGTCGAATGTGAATACTGACAAGTGATACAGACGTGTACAGGCCGGCTAGTGTCAACACCGCCTTGCCATGTTCAAGCCGTTTCTTGCTTGGCTGTGACGCCATATCACATTCTGTCCGGTTCTGATGACTCAAACATTAACGTTTGGTCAATATCACGACTTCTGGAGCTCGATGCTCAGGCGGAACAAGAGCCTGATCTAACCCTCTCCAACCATCGCGGTGCTATCACAAGTCTAACCGTGGGTCCTGGTACCAACCCGGAAACTAGCATATGCGTGTCCGCCAGTAAGGACAAGACATGCATCATCTGGAACTACCAGACCGGCCAGCTTCTCCGTACACTGCTCTTCCCAGCCTTCCCTCTCTGCGCCCGTCTGGACCCAAGTGCCAGGGCACTCTTCGTGTCTTCTGAGGCCGGTGCTGTCTACCTTGTCGAGCTATTCGGTGGCAACAAGCCGTTGCTTGGTTCTCGCAGCACAGAGCTACCGTCTATTGTCGTGCAAATCAACACCCCGCTTGCTGTTTCGGATCCAGAAGTCGGACAGCCATCATGCCTTGCTCTGACATATGACGGCACTTCGATATTGTCCGGACACACCAAGGGCAAGATTCTACGGTGGAGTCTGGCCGAAAACGGCCATCCTACAGACGTTGCGAATCTAAATGCTTCTGTCACCAACCTGTGTTTCATACCTCCGCTATCAACTGAGCAACCAACAAAGACGGTTTCCATTGTGAAACCAAACCAGAGCCTAAAGCGGTACAACTTTACGGCCCAGCTTACCACGGATCTGGGGGAGCATACAAAGCTTGATCAGCTGCTTGAGACCAATGGGATCCCATCGGAAACTCTTGAGACAGCAATTTCATCTGTAACAAATCCACCAGAGACTCAACAAGATGACGAACTTGCTAGACAGGACGCACAGTTCCGGGCCATCATAAACAGCTGCAACCTACTCCAAGACCCGATTAGTTAGATATCTGCCGCAAGCGCACACCCTTACAGCAGTTAGCTTCCCAAATATTCTAAAGTGTAATCTCCTGAGAGCACGCATAAACCGTCCACAGTCGAACCTCGTTTTGGATTAGTTCATGTTGCTTCCCGTCTCTTTTCTCAGCCTCAACGCTCTAGCATATCCTATGTAACAAGTCGTACAACTCACGTTGCTGGCGTCGTTCACTCTTCTCCTTCCAACCTGGTCCTCCCGAGAAATATGTCAAAGCGTACAGCAGGTTGCACATGTGTCACAACTCACATTCTCTGGGAGAAGCATTCTCAACTTGACTTACCTGATTGGAGACTGAATTCGTGGTGGCTGCCATAACCCGCACCTGGAGTTGCATCTCACCGGTCCGGAGTAACGTGCATCTCAGTGAAAAAGTCCTTGCAGCAAAGTGTGGCTGCATTTCAGTTGCGTTTCTTCCTTAACGCAAGGGATTCTCTAATGCAGATGATAAATGCTGTGGGCGCTAGTCTTGGATTCTCATGCAAGGGGTTCTGAGACTCTCTGCGTATAACATCTACTCCACTAGGTAAAATCGTCACCCAGATCCGATAAACGGGCTTGTCGTTTAAATAAACTTGACCATATCGGGGGGGACTTGCAGTCGTATTTGCTGGGGAAATGACACTACCCGATACTGACCCAGCTGAGGTTTTCTGATTGATCATAACATTATCGTCATCCAGATTGAAACTTTTTCGTTATATGCAACTGATGATGCTTTTGACATTAGTTCATTCTTATTCCCTTGCATATGTCTTGTTATCGTACCTCCCGACCGCCACGACGCGGAATAGTCCATCCGACAAGAACGGCCCCTAAGCCCGAGACAACACGCGCGAGAGAAGATATCATCACTGCGGTTCTGTTTCCATGCTTTTATTCTGTGTTCTAGCCCGTTGCTTGTAGTTGTTCTTGGACATGATCAAGAACCCGCTGCAAGGAGAGGTGTTTTCAGCTTCAGGGTTTAAGACAGGTGGCGGATATTCCCCTAGGGATTAGATGCGAGGGATAGGAGTAGTTGCGGTGAGGCGTCAGTGAGATGTGAGTTGGAATGATATGATTTTGCACGAATGGCATTGCTTTTGTAAGTTGGGTAAAGTTCTAAGCAGCCCCGGAGGGCATATCGTGTAAGTGTCGCATTGAGTGGACTGGAAGTCATGTTCCAAGTTCCCTAGATCCACAAGGAATTCATTGAATGATAGTTCAGCCTCATTTGGTATTGTTTACTGGACACATAGGAGCAAAACCACTTGCTTCCTCCGTGCAGGAGACAGTGACATATGCCCGCACGTTTTCAAAACCCAAGTGAAATGTCAATGCTCCAGGGTAGCGGAGAATCACCTAAAGTTGATCATATTTTCCTGTGTATACTACGTGTTGTTCAATATGCCGGATCGTTGACATATGTCACCAAGGCACGGTTCCCCGGTAAGCATATCACTTGCAAAGGTGACATCTACCATTATTTCCCTATAGATATGCCAGTAGCTCTATCATAAATGCACGTCGTAATGATTGATAATACACCGATATCTACGGAGCATGATGCCGAACAACAATTGCCTTTTGAACACTGTGCTCGACTCAGATAAATGCTGGCTGAATACAGTACGAATTAGGCTGACGGAAAGACCGACCGGAGCGGCAAATTTCTCCGCGCCGACTAACACCGAGCTCGCAGCGTCCGTCAAATGCCTTGCATCATCGGATACTTCTAAGCCGTCGCGAATCTACAATCTAGCCGATTTCCCCAACCTACAACATACACCAAATGTCTGTCGTTGGTACACTCAAAGGCGACATGCCGCAACAAGTCCGATCACTCGTGAGTCCTGCCCCTCATTGCGGCCACCGAAATTTGCAGAGATCGCCGTGCGCTCTTGATATCGACAATTGCTGATGGGGATTCTAAACCAGTACCGCCAATTATTACGGCAAGGCTCGCAGTTCGCTGCGTACAACTTCCGAGAGTATGCGAAGCGACGGACGAGAGATGCTTTCCGGGAGCATCAGGGCGAGCAGGATAGCCGAAAGGTGCAGGAGTTGGTGCAGCATGGGATCAAGGAGCTTCAAAGCTTGAAGGTGCGTGGTGACGATACTATCGGGAGGGGGAAGTGCTGACAGAAATCAGCGCCAAACAGTCATCAGCCAATTCTACCAACTCGACCGGTTAGTTGTTGAGGGTGGAATCTCGGTAAGTCAGGTCCATTGAGATCACATATCTAGCATACTGACCTCTGCAACAGGGCAAGCAGACGGGCAACAATCAAGAGATCTTGAGGCAGAAGGAGCAGGGGTATGTAAAAGCTGCTATCGCCACCATTCACCACTGACAATTAACGCAGTTACGACTAAACGATTTGACCATAACGATCTCGAAACGACTGGATAAAGGATAAAAGAGACAACTCGTGTGTACAGTAGCATGGTTACGGGGATAAATGTATATGTATCGGATACCACAAAGGTTCAAAGGCGTCAGCGAGCCCCGGGGATGTCTCGAGGTACTGGAGAATGGGCAATGCGGCTCGAATACTGGATGGCGAATCTCAATTCTGATTCTATTTGGCTCTTAATATTTGGTTTCTTGTGTTAAATGCTGTCAGCCTGCATATCTCCAAGCATTTTACGACCAGAGCTTGGGTAGCACCATCCACTGAAATTTCCTGCCAAAACCTCTTAAGTTCTTTGTGCTGATTTAAGCTCTCAGCCACGAGTTTCAACTGCAAATAACACACCTGGCTCCCAGCTTAGACATTATACCAAAGTGCCTGACCAATTGCTACAGCATAAAGCTGATGAAAGGCAACCCTAGATTATGACTATATGACCGGCCTTGGAGGATATCAGATGGTAGTACGATTTTGTGTCGATCAAAAATATTTCGTCTCTCTAAGCATAATATATTGGTCGTCATCTGTATTCACATTTTGAGTTATACCTCAATGACCATCATCTTCAATTCTTTTCGATGTTAGATTACGTCAGCGGGTCTCACCAATTTCAATTGGCCAACTAACAACCTTCAGCAACCCATCGCGACTCGCGACTCAGCCTCGTAAACCAAGCTGCAACGGCGACATTATTCGAGACCACAGCGCAATCCAATCGACGTTAAAATAAAGCTTTATATCATCGCTATAGTATCATAAGAGTCGCCGCACTATAAGTCAGCCGCGATGGCGCCAGGAGTGAGTGGATCACTGCTTCCCTTGTGCAACCATCGACTAATTAGTATAGACGCGACGCGCCAACAGATCAGGATATGCCGAGCACGATGACTTCGAAGGTACGAAATACCGATCGCACGCTACGACGCGTACTAATCAACCCAAGGTCTTCCCGTGCGACAATGGCGACAAGAATGGATAAAAGTTGCGCCGCCGCAACAGCAGGAACAGACTCAGCAGAACGATATCTGGTCGATCGATTTACCTCACGGCATGCCGAAAGACTCGCATCTACTGCCAGCCCACAGCCAGGAACTTCTGGCGGCTGCGCGATCCGGAAGACTATATAAAAGGCCTGCGCCAGCTGAGGAGGAAGAGGCCGATGCTGATGCAGCTCCTGAGAAGCCCGAGAAGAAGGAAGAGGATACAAGCGCTCGAGGTTTCAGTGTGAAAGTATGGAAGCAGTTGCCTCGTAATATCGATACACCTGGTACATCCCATCTCGCGAAACGACAGAAGAACACCGTGACGATCGCCAGTCGGACGGTGGAAGAGAAGGTTCAAGGACCGACAGTTACAAGGGCGACTGTCAGGAGAATCGACGCCGCCGGAAACCCATACACAGAAGAGGTTACGCTATCTGATGGTCAACAAGTCCAGGGCGAAATCGTTTCAACACGGATTGAACAAGCACCTGTTGCTGGCTCTGAACCACTTGCTACAACACCTGTTCCCAACCGACGAAGGCCGCCACCACCGAAGAGAAAGGCCAAGGCTGGTCCTGGCCGAGGAAAGAAGAAGATAAAAAACCCTCTTCCTGATGCTGGTGCTCTTGCGGCGGCGCCTGTCGCTGGAGCAGATGGTGTTGTGCCCGCTATTCCAATTAAGCCTGAGAACCCTGCAGAAGCTGTACGTTGGAAGCTGTGGATGTGGTGTTCCCCATCGCTAATTTTTAATAGGCCATCAAGCAAGAACGTGAAGACTCTGCCAACCAGGATAGTCCAATGCCAGATGCAGATGACGACGATGACGATGAAGATGGGGATGATGACGAAGGCGACGAGGGTGAAGAGGGAGAGGCAACACCAGCTGCGGAGAGCCAAGCAAATGGTGAAAACAACAAGTCACAAGATCTCGAGATGACAGATGCGACTCCCACCACAGCTACTGAAGTAGCACCTGTTCCACCCCCTGCACCAGAACCAGCACCAGCTTCTCTCCCAGCTCCTGTTGAAAACAACGAGCCTGATACTTCCATGCAAACGGATTCATCTGCGCCTGTGCCTGTGCCACCGAACCCCATGGGTCTGGCGCCCCCAACAACCCTCACACCTGGTGGATCCAGACTCGAAGGCAGCCCCCTTAAGAACGTGGTTATGCCTTCACCTACCAAGGAGGTGGATCAGGAGCAATTGTTGAAGGCAGCGATAGATGCGCCTTTTGCGGGTGATGAAAAGCCCACGGAGCCTAAGCTGACTGAGGAGAACCTCGCACGGGCATCGCTGGAGCCACCTGCCAAGGATGATGAACCGCAGGCTTCAGCGGAGGAACAACTCCTGAAGGCGGCTATAGATGCTCCCTTTGGGCCAGGACCACAACTGGCGGTCGCATCTGCAGTGGAACCTGCGGATTCGACCATAGCCGAGCCTCCATCTACAATTGTCAGAGAGGCTCCTGAGGTTGCGACTGATCGCGATGTTCCCATGTTGGAGCCGACCGACAGCGAAGCACTATTACCTCCTCCACCGGAAGAGGTTGGTAATATTGCAACCACGCCTCCTGGAAACTCTGGAGAGCCTGGTGCTTCTGGCCCTGGCAGTGAAGTCAAGCCTTCAACAGATATCCAGGCTGGCGAGGAGGCAGTCTCACAGCGGCCGCCATTGATAACAACTGAGACTGGTTTGACAGAGGATAGCATCAAACCTGATGATTCAGCCTCTATCACTGCTCCTATCTCTGATATCACAGATGTCCCAGGAGTGGCTCCATCGGTTGTTGATCCTCCGCCTGAGCCGCCCGCTGAAACCACTGTGCAAGACACCACCATGGAAGAGCCTGTTCAAGAGCCTGCCCCAGAAGAAACCAAGGAGCCTAGTCCACCTCAACCTGCAATCAAGGAAGAGTCTGCTCCTCCTGCAGTTGAAGAAGTCATTCGCGAGGAATCGCCTAATTTGCTTTCCAGCTTGATGAATAAACTTGATGAGCAGCATGCAGAGATCGAGAGTATGAAGCAAAAGGCATCAGCTGAACCTGTACCTGCACCTGAATCGGTGCCAGAGCCTGTTGCCGAGGTGCCCGCAGAGGTGCCTGCGGAGGCTGTCTTAGAGCCAGCTGCTGAGCCCGTCTCTGAGCATATGTCCGAGCTAATCGCTGAGCCTACTGCTGGATCTGCCCCTGAAACTGCTGCGGACCCTATCACTGAGGCTGCTCCTGAATCTACTACTGAGCATCCCGCGGAAACACTTGCAGACCCCGTTGCGGAATCAGTCACAGAGCCGGCGGCTGATGTTCCTCCTGAGTCAGCAGTAATACCCGAGGCACCAGCTGAACCAGCTGACGAGCCCATGGTTACTGAGGAAGTTAAGACTGAAGAGGTGAAGACCGAGGAGCCTGCTGTTGAGCCCCCTATTGTTGAGACTCCTGCTATCGATGCCCCGGAAGTTTCTGAACCATCAGTGGCGGAAGGACAGCAAACACAACAAGAACCAACGCAAAACTAGAACGGTGTGTATGGGTCCAGTGATACGCTGGTTGAAAGGGATCAAAGAGGTGTTAGAAGAGCCAACGGTCGTATAACTGATCAAACAGAAAGAGTCGGAGATTGTATAACATTTAGGGGAGATAGTTCTAATGAATTCACGGACAACAGGCAATAAAGTATATGATTCACCTATACATATCAATTTTGAATATTTCGTATGGCTCGATCTCTCATTGTTTCGATTCGAGTTTCTAAACCAATCCGGTTTGCGCCTCTCCCGCCGAAGTACTACTGTTACTGCGAACCTCCACAGCCTTCATCTTCGTTTGCTGAGGCATCGCATAGCGACCATGCATGCGAAAGCCTCGTGCATGTGCATTACTCAGTCCTAACAGCGCGGCGCTGGTAAGTAGTAGTCCAATGAGTACAATCGCTCCAGCCTGTGTCATGTTTCCTCCCAGTGCAGCAGACATGTACACCATCAACTTAGCCGCCGCCTCAAGATAACCCTCCAGACTTGACTGTGTACGCAGCCAAGCATGAGTAACAAGAGCTTGTAAGTCTGCATCTGGACCGCGAAGACGCACGCTGTGTCCTCCACCAAGATCGACGGTGTATTCTGTCATGGTTAGACTTTCGGGGGACGGTTCTGAGTGTGTCATACGTTGCTTTATGGCCCAGATGTTGAGGATGCGAGAACTGACGAGAGTGAGGAGAATGGCGAGGCCCCACCAGTCTTCGAAGATGACCATGAAGGCTATGGAAATTGATGTTATGAGGGGACTGATTAGGTAGAGGAGGTGGCTGAGCCAGTCAACATCAGAGAGAGAAGCCCAATCTTCGTGATCCTCATCGTCGTCTTCTTCATCCGAGATCCTCGATTTTCTTATCACTTTCCCCACGATTTTGACTACATCCCATGGCGTGTCTAGTCCAACATCCAGAGTGATGATGTTCTCAGCGCCATCTTTGACAAGGCTCTTGAGATAACTCGCCGTCATGGTATTCTTCACGGCATATTGTATCTGGCCGAGAGTCTGGGAAGATAATGCTATTAAGCCAATGGGGGCTTCCCGTTCGAGGTCATCGCATGCTTGTTGGTAATGCAAACCCGGGGCGAGGACTAGGGAGTCGATCCATGAGGCGCCGCCGGTGAGAGCAGTGCGACGGGAGATAGTACGAAGATCGGCGAGGACGAGAAGACCGCTGGCTGATAGGGTTACGTTGGGAAGAGGAGTTGTAGACCACGAAGGAATTAGGGATCGAGGCTGTTCCATGTAAGTGGGAGTTACGGGCACTAGATAGATGTAAGACGAACCTCCATGTTGTATATCATCTCTTGAGTGTCGATCGCCAAGAGCACTATATTGGGTCCAATACTGATGAATTTTCCCGTAAATCTCCTTCGTCTTCGCGTTTTAATTATCTATATATTATGCAAGGCCTATGCTAGGCACGCGGATATATCAATGACCGCATCTCTGTGCGTATATCCGCATGACAACTACATGAGAACGCATCGAAAGACATAAATTTGGTTTGAAACAAAGAAATTGCCGAGACAGTCTTGGTAGGCTTGATTTTTGGCCAGAAGGTTGGAGATAGTCGCAGTGATAGAGTGTGGTTTTGAGACATGAGGTTGTGTGAGTGGCACGGGATGGACACACGCGCGGGGCAGTCTCATGATTGAGGTTCGCGTGCAAACTTACCAAGACGATTTCATTGAGTAACCATAAAATTGGAGATTTTAAACCTCGAAATGATTTCTTCTAGGGCTTTGATATGATCATAAGATAATTACATATCCACTCATCAAACCTGGTGTTTGCTGCCAACGCTCGCTGCTGCCCAGCAGCTCTCGAAGCCCAGTTTCAAAGATACATCATGGCCTTTACGCAACAGCCAAAATCATTGAAACGCTGTGCCTCGATCTTCTAGACTGTACAAGTAAGAATAAATATTTAATCCAGAAACAAATAAATTTATCGCTGTTTGTTATTTTACATCGTCAGGTATGAACGACATCGGGAAATTACCTACCCTAAGCTTGCTCGATGACTAATCATTGCGCAACGAACAGATAAGCTAGCCGTCATGATGCAAGCAGCTCTGAAGCTCCCAAGCGTGAAGCCGCACAACATCCTCAACCACAATCATGCGGCTCTCACTCCAACCATTGCTCCTCCTGGGGCTCTCGGCCCTCGGCGCCGCAGTCTTCCAAGACGAGGTCGGCGAGATCGATTTCCACCACGCGCTCCTCGGTGTCCCCCAAGTCGAAACCACCTTCTTCCATCGCCCACGAAAGCAAGATAAGGCGAGCCTCCTTTACACACTCAGCGATGTCGGTCTCATCGGCGCCGTCAACCCCAGCAATGGCCAGGTTGTCTGGCGTCAGCAGATCGCGGATGATATCACCAATGGCGGTGGTTTCCTGCGCGCTGCTGAGGGTGAGCATTGGGTTGCTGCGGCGTATGGACCGCGAGTTCAGGCGTGGGATGCGCTAACGGGGCGAAATGTGTGGCATAATGAGTTTAAGGGCGAGGTTAAGGATCTGGAGATTCTAGAGCTTACTGAGAGCTCGAGAAAGGATGTTCTGGTTCTGTATGACGAGGATGGCACTACGGTTCTACGACGTATACACGGTACTGTGGGAAATGTCATCTGGGAGTTCCGCGAGGTCGCCAAGAATATCCCTCTTCAGGTCTCGACCGACATTTCCAAGATCTACGTTATCAGCCTTCACGGATCGCCTGCTTCTTACAGCCTCAAGGTTACTGCGCTCGACACTCTTACAGGAGGACGACTGGACGACTTTGCCATTGGCACTAAGGGTGACGTACATGGACCCAAGGACGTCATGTTTGTTGGAGGCAACTCCGCCGCCCCTATTCTCGCCTGGGCCGACAGCACCCTCACCAAGCTCAAGGTCAATGTTTTGGGAAGCAAGACGACTCAAGAGCTCAAGCTGCCTTCTGACGCTGTCGCTGTTACCATTCACGCGCCTCACCTCCTTCAATCGCTGCCTCATTTCCTCGTCCACACCCGAACCAAGACCGGAAACAAGGCCGAGGTCTATCATACCGACTTGAAGAGCAACCAGGTTACCAAGGCCTACGAACTTCCTCACCTTTCTGGCCCCGGTGCCTTTTCCACCAGCTCTGACGGAGCCAACGTTTACTTCGCCCGCGTCACTGAGGATGAGACTCTCGTTGTCTCATCTGAGTCTCACGCTGTTCTGGCCCGATGGCCCTTCAAGCCTGCTGGCGATATTGAGGCTGTTCACGCTGTTGCTGAGGTCCTCAAGAAGCCTGGCACTGAAGGCTTTGCTATCCGAGCTGCTGCTGTCACCAAGTCAGATGACTGGGTTCTTGTCCGTAACGGCGAGATTGACTGGAAGCGACCTGAGGGTCTGAGCGGTGCTGTTGCTGCTGTTTGGGCTGACATTCCTGATACTGAGAACCTCGCCAAGGTCCTTGAGGAGGAGGCTCACACCAACCCTCTCTCTGCCTATATTCACCGTGTTACACGACATATCGACGACCTTCAATACCTTCCTGACTACCTCGCATCTCTCCCTCAACGAATCATAACTAGCATCTTTGGTGGCGAGCCCGCTGCTAAGAAGGAGGGCCTGCACCGCGACACTTTCGGCTTCAACAAGCTTATTGTGCTTGCAACTCGCCGTGGTCGTGTGTATGGTCTTAGCACTGAGCACAAGGGTCAAGTCATCTGGTCCAAGTCTGTACTTCCCCAACTTCCTGGCGAGTCTCTCGAGATCAAGGGTATCTATGCTAAGGATGAGGGTGTCGTCACTCTGCGTGGCGCCAAGGGCGAGTACGTTGCTATCAAGAGCGACACTGGCGATGTTGTCGAGGTGATGCCCGCCGGTTCGCTTCCCCGCGTTTCTAGCACTGTCGTTGTCGATAGCCCTGCTGGCAAGTGGTTGCTTCCTGTTGGTGTCAACGGAGAGATTGGGCCTGTTCCCGCCGGTTTCACTCCCAGCGAGACCGTCGTTGTCCGTGGTGAGGGAGAGACTCTTAAGGGTGTCAAGTTTGTTGAGGAGAACAACAAGGTCACTGAGCAAGAGGTCTGGCAGCTTCAGCTCTTCCGTGGTCAGAAGATCGTGGAGATTGCTAAGCATGCTGCCCACGACCCTGTCGCCTCTATTGGTCGGGTCCTGGCTGATCGTCGTGTCAGCTACAAGTACCTCAACCCCAACACAATCGTTGTGGCTGCTATTGACGAGGCAAAGTCCTCTCTTTCTGTTCAGCTGCTCGATACTGTCTCAGGTCAGGTTCTGGCTGCCCAGTCCTATGCTGGTGTCGACGCTACCAAGCCCATCTCTTGTGCTATGGCCGAGAATTGGTACACCTGCACTTTCTTTGGCCGATACACCCTTGAGGATGGCACCAAGCGATCTATCCAAGGCTACCAGATTGTCATCGTTGACCTCTACGAGTCTTCTTCTCCCAACGACCGCGGCCCTCTTGGTGACGCTGTCAACTTTTCGTCTCTCAAGCCTGTTGACACACCAACTGGACCTGCTCTGCCTTGGGTTGAGGAGCAAGCTTATGTTTTGTCTCAGCCACTCGACAAGCTGTCGGTTACACAAACGCGACAAGGCATTTCAAACCGACAGGTTCTCGGCTACATGCCTGAAACCCACTCCATCGCCGGTCTGGCTCGCCAGGTCCTCGACGCCCGACGCCCGGTTGGCCGTGACTCAACTCCAGCTGAGAAGGAAGCTGAAGGTCTCATCCAATACACTCCCAGCATCGAGATTGACCCTCGGTCAGTCATCTCTCATCAGCGTAACGTGGTGGGTGTCAAGGACATTCTCACAGCACCAGTCATTGTGGAGAGCACAAGTCTGGTTCTTGCTTACGGCGTGGATGTCTTTGGAACACGCGTCGCGCCCAGCGGTGTATTCGATATTCTTGGAAACGGCTTCAACAAGGTGACCCTTGTTTTGACCGTTGTTTCGCTGCTGGGCGGCGTACTCTTCCTCTCACCGATGGTAAGCAAACCCACATTCGCACTCGCATCATGATGACATGTTGGCTAACAAAGTTCATAGGTAAGGAGGAAACAGATCAACAGGACTTGGGAGGGCTGAAGGGGGTGAAAAAAAAGAGAGGGCATGTCATTATCTGGAGCTAACTACTAGAACCGGCCAACGGTCAGGCCAATGGGAGGAGAATATTTGGTTATGAGCTGTAAATGGAAACAAAGTATCTATCAACCTACGTCATGCCGGTGATTTTAACGTCTGCTTCCGTTGACAGATGGAGGTGGCTAGCCTAAAGGTGTCAGCCTCACAATGTATGTAACGATCCAAATGAGATGCTCCAACTCGAGAAGCCACGTGCTATATCTGTCAGCTTAAACGGCCGAGATCGGGATCTCCACGCGCCCCGGTAGGCGGAGCATCGCCGGGCTTGGCGCCACGGCGTCGTTGGGACTTGCAAGACAGGCGCGGGAGCCGACAAGCCGGGGCATCCAACATATCGTGAAAATTGGTGGTTCGCAGTGATTGGTGAACAGTAAGCACATGGATTCCCCTGCTTTGTTTCTCGTATCACTGCCTGCATCTAGACATGTACTTGCTCTGCATATGCTTCGTATAACATGATTATTCTCACTCAAGTCTAGGACTTTGAGCTGACGGTGGGGAGATATGGGAAAAGTATTTTGCATACACGGATTACTCAATGCACTTTTGACACCTCTCATACCAAGCGAATCATGTATTTCTCAAATGATCACGAGGCTGAATGTGCCACCACATCAACGAGCATCTATTCTTGTTTCCAATCACATTTATGAATGAACGTAATAAATTCCTCCGGACCCTCGGGAAACACGAGAAGAGGCTTTTGGGGACGAATAAGCTGTGAGCGGTTGGGCTTTTGCTTTTTGCGGGGTAATGAGATGGAGGTTGCTTCGGGATTTATTTTTAGGAGGAGTGATTCTGGTTGGATGGGCGCTGGATATTGACTGTTTTGGTGTTGTATTATGTCAGTTCATGTATTGTATTATGAGGTTATTGCAGTATCATATCATGAACCACACTACACGGTATCATATCATGCTCTTGATGATATACAGACGTAGACTTGATGTTAGTTTTAACACTGTATCGTCGTAAAAAATACCTGTAACACCACATCTGTAGGGCTGGCAGCTCAGATCTTGTGACTATGTAGTGATGTTGTGTAAGTGGCTTGCCCAGAAGCGAATCCGATATGCCACTCCCGGCCTCTCCCTTGACAAGTTAACGTTGCCATTTGACAGAAGCCATTCTCGTCCAGTACGAACGAGCTAGAATAATGGAAGTCAAGAGACACTGACTGACTACCTACCTTGCACCTCGTCACATTCTGGAGTAAGCCTCGTATAGCAAGACGATCTCCCGTCTCTCCACGGGCGGGGAAAAGCAGCACCAAAATAGCATGAGTCTAGGACTGAGGCCGGGCATGGCCTCCACCGTCAGCTCGTGTAAGTCAGGTTAAACTCATGAAGCAATAATAGAAACATGGTCATGAAAAGAGAGCAGCATACATGGGGAAATCCAGTATATAAACTCCCCTTCCTAACCTCCAGATTCCAAACTTTCTTCTCCATCCTCATCAACTCAAACACTTATCTTCTCTCGCTACAAAATACACTCTCGCTCTACTAAATCTCTCTTCTTACAAGAACCACCAACCGCAAGCATGAAGTTCACCATTGCCCTCGCTGCCCTCGCCTCCCTGGCCGCTGCCACTCCCCTTGATGCTTCCACCAAGGGCTGCAAGCCCGGAACTTACGCTTGCACCCCTGACAAGACTGGCTGGCAGGTCTGCGATGTCAACGGCAAGTATGTTGTAAGTGATCACCACTCTACCCCTCTTCTATAAAGTTACTGACCTTTCAAAAAGGCTGCCGGTGTCTGCCCCCCCAAGACCTCTTGTGTCTTCTACAAGCCAAGCGGTAGCCCCTACTGTGTTCCCCCTGGATTCGAGTTCCCCAAGGCTTAAGTGGTCTTTTGATCTGACCTGATAGCTATGAGAGTCACTGGGTGCTTGGGATTCTCGACAACATCTTCTATCTTGGTCTGATACTGGCTTTTGAGGTTGGGTTTGGATTGGGATTGAACTAATGCATTTGGTCTTTTCTTGTTTTCATGCCTTGCATGAGGTCCTTTCCTTAGAACGAATTAGATATGGAACATAGCTGGTTGGGTATACATACATATATAGGCACTTAGCATGCATCTTCAATCTATTGCATTGCCTTTGGCCTTTGTTCGTACCATGACTGTGAATTAGCGTAACCTGACGAGATTGTCTTTACTAACTGGAGTCACAGGGAGCAAGAAAGCTTCTGACCCCAGATGGAGGTGCCAATACGTTGTCTAAGGTCTAATAAACCTCCATTCGACACGATTGAGGTTGGAATGAGAGGGCAATGTATATGACTACTTGTATTCAATCTAATTCCAATGATGACCAATAAGGCATGCTCTAACTATGCTTTCCCGAATGTCAAAACTCCATGGGGCATCCCAATTCATCTATGTGCACAATAATCTAGCAGTCGCCCTGCCAGTTCTTGCTAATCCACTGCGCCATATGGTAGGTGAAAGTACCATCAATGTATCGCTGAACATCGGCATCACTGTAATCACCTGCGCCAGCAAACTTCAAGGCAGGGATGATCCAAGGCTGGATAAAGTCAAGGAACACAAAGTCAACTGTCTCCGGATCGCCCTTCGTAGGCATGTTGATCTCAGCTTGAATACAGTTGGGTTGTTCGTAGAACTTGACAGGCTCATGAATAGTGTCATCACCATCAGTGCCAATGTCGTCTTTGGTTGTGTATCCGGAGGTCAGGTCAGGCTTGTCAAGGAAACTCCTTAGTTCAAGACGCTTCTCGTCCTCATCCTCCTTATTGGCCTCAAACATAGCCTTCATGGCTGGAGCGGGGAATGCCTGTTCAGGCATAGCCAAGAATTTAACATCTGCACCGTTCTCTGACATGATCTTTCCGGCGCTATTCAGGAGATCAATGACCTTGGAAGCAGCCTTGTAAGGAACATCCGGAATGTAGCTGAAACCACTGGTAAAGGGGCTCACAGCATATGTGCTATCTCGTGTGAAACCGCCCTTGAAGATGTCGAATCGAATACCGCCGGTGTTGAAGATGGCGAGTCTAGCCTTGTCTTTACGATCCTTGCGAGTGATAATATCAGGCAAAAGCTGCTTGGAGATCCAATAGTAAATGCTGTCCTCATCCGTATGCTTGGTTCGTGTCATCCAGAGGGTCTTTGGCGCACAACCAAACTTGTAATCAAGCTGAAGTGCCTTGCGAGCACGAGTGATCATTTGAGTGACTCTCTTGCCATCTGCAGTGGGGAAGGTTGACTCATTCAGACCAGTGTGGTAGTGTAGTCCGTAGAGGTTGTTGTCGATGTATCGTCGAGTAAAGGTTGGTGAAGCAGCAGCCTCGACCTCCTTAGTGTTGCCCTTGCTGATCCCATCGATTGACATCCAGCCGATCGTCTCAAAATACCGACCACTGGCTATCGCAAAAGCCTTGGAATCGTACTGAACAGCATCACGAACGTGTGCATGGCCGCCGAAGAAGGCAATGGGGATATGCCAGTTCTGTTTTCGAATGGCGGTAAAGATGACCTTGAACTCCTCCATGCGAAGACCAACATGACCAATGACAACAAAGAGATCCGGCTTCTCCCGAATAGCCTCTTGGAACCAATCCTCCTTGATAGTATCTTCCACAGGCTGAACAACGGTGTTGTTGGCATTCCCTGTAAAGTCGAAAAGGAAACCAAAAGCTACAATTTCGAGACCCTGGTTCTTTGTCTTGAACTTTTTGTAGCGCTGAGCTTGGGGAACACGATCGCCCGTTTTGAAGTCGATGTAGTCTAGGTTGGAAGCGAGATACTTGCCCTTATAGTTTGGAACGGTGGTGTTGTGCTCCTTATCAGCCGAGTATGCCTTGTAAAGTTCGTGATTGCCTGTGCAGAGGATGTCGACGTCGGCTTCGGCGTAGATATCGTACTGGAAAAGACCCTTGGGGGAGGATGCATCGTACAAGCCATTGCCTTCGATGCGATCGCCGGTGTCGATGACTAGAAGGTCGCTTCCTTGCTCATCGGCTTGCTTGCGCATATGCTTGGTGAAAGAGATGTAATCTCCCCAGTCGGCGGAGTATTGGGGCCTAAAGTCTTAGTTATGATTCACCAAAGATAACAGGTAGCACATACTCCTGAAAGTGACCGCCAATCCAGCCATGAGTATCAGTTGTGTGAATAAAGTTGAGCTGACCCCAAGTGAGGTCTCTCATAGGACCCGGGATAGGCTCGATAGCTCCAGGTTGCGACGCACAAGCTACAGCGACCAGCGCTGAACCAGCAGCGAGTGTTTTACTCCTGAGAATCATAGTGGTGTTATGTAATAAGACAGAGACTGAATGTGGTTGAACAAGAGGGTGAAACCGCCTTGTTTTGATGGATGAAGAAGAAAGAAGGCGGCCGAGTTCGGCTCGAATGGACGAGGCATGATAAGGTCGGCGCACGGTAGAATGACGTTGGAGGGGACCCTGAGGGACAACAAGGCTTCGAGTGCCGTGATTGGTTGATGCTGTTGGCACGGAAGCTTATCAGCGAATGGGAAGGGTTGGATGTCTCCCCGCAAGGGGTCACGACCAGTCGATAGCGCACATCAGCGGGTCCGCTGCCTGGGCCACGAGGACGCGCATTCCGAGGCTTCAACCCGTGACATGAGTTTCAGCTGGTGTCATGAGGGAATGCCTGAGGACTCAGTCCAAGGGTTTCTTGATTGTCCAGAGGGTTTGAGTCAGTAGAGAAGGAATATGAGGATAAAGGGGGAATTTGAGGTGACAGCGTATATCCAACCCAACAAGTTCATAGACTCATGAGAATACTCGAGTTCTCATTGAACTCATCTTAATCGTCTCCTCTAGACCCAGGCAATGCTTGCGACACCAACTAACAAGAACTCACGTCGACCAGCGGAGGCTGTGGCTAACAATCCCCCCTCAAAGCCTCACCATCAGCTTGTTGGTTCACTTACACCGGAAGATCTGACCGTACTTTGCACATCCTTATCGACAGCTCAAGCCAAATAGTCTCCCAATCTGGTATAATAGCGCGAGGCCAAGCTTCCATTTAACACTGCAGCATACGATAGGTCAGATGTTTCTCACAGTGGATCTTTTGGTCGCCGGTACGAAATACGAGATGCGCCGGGGGCCCCACCGCCGGCCGCTGTGCCTCCCGGTTGCCGGTATAAGTTGACGGTTCAAAGCCCGGGTTACAGTGTAATCTGGATTTAACGTATAAAGCACATAGCTCTGAATCTTTGATGTCTCCTTCGACTTCGAATTTTGACTTAAGGTTTTTTGATGAGCATCCATTCGACGTCTGAAGTCTAGTCGTGTCAGCATATCGGACATCGGAGCATCTGCATGTCCAGGCCAGACCAAGGCAAATGCATCACCCAAAATTTTGACTTCTTCATAGTCCCTGGGCACGAGACAAGAAGTAACTATAGAGAGACATGTCGAATACTGATCCTTCGGGGTCTTTGTCGACAAATTCTGGTAACCTGCCCATAAGGTACACATCAACAACCAAAGGCGTCTCACTAACACGCTACAGGGAAGCTGAGCGCGGACAACATATCAAGAAAACTCAATATAAACTCAGAGAAGGACTGCTTTGATCTCCTGTTTCAAGAGATTACAGCTTTGCCAGAGCGTGAAGCATTGGCACCAAGCTCAGTACCTTCGATGGCTTCTCAACTGTCACTCATATCGCGTATGCAATTCTTATGCCAAGGTTCTAGAGTCATGATATAGCTAACAATGATCAGAGAGAAGTTCAGCAACGGATAGTACAACGAGAACCAATGTCTGGATAGCAAAGACAGTACGGGCAGCCATGTCTGATGCTATTTCCAAGCCATAATCTCCAGCAGGGACCGAGACGATCTGTCGATATCTACAGTACAGTTCGTTGGTGACTTCACGCTATTATCAACCACGCACGGTCTCGACAAACGACTTGGTTGCAGCAATTGCTTCACTGGTCGGGGAATTTCAGCTTGGCCGCCGCTTTAAACAGCGCGCACGGATAACACACTGCGGCTCGTTCCGCACAACCTTAAAGGACTGCATATTGAGTGAATCGCAAGCACTGATTTCACTGTCAAAGGTCAATGGAAAGGGCATGTTGCTATAATTATTATTTAGAATATGACCAAGACAAAAGAAATGATTCGATACCGAGTTGATGAAATAGCTTCGGCCAATTTGTCTTGCCTACCCCCACGTGGTTACCCACCATCCTCACCTCATCTCATTCCCATCTCCCAACCACAAGGACAAGACTAGCACTTTGGCGACCCTCCTTCAGCTCAGCTCTACAACGCCACAACAACATTGATTGTTAGTAGAAATCGACAATTGAGACCTATTCCCCTCAAACTTTCACCCCTTTGTTTACTTATACGTCTAGAACTTGTTCGCAGGTAAAATTCATGATGTGCCTTTTCTTCACATGTTCCTCCATCTGCTGCACCCTTCTGTAAGCACTGTAACATCCCCTGCAAAAAGGAGCTTTGACCCCCCCGGCAGCCACCGTCCTCCCCCACCGAACAAGACGCCACTGGGAGCTCAATCGAGGACGTTTGGCCCGACCAAGTCTAGCTCGTGTTTTTGGCTCCCGATAAATCGTGGATCCCGGTTCCAAGCTGATCCAATAACGAGAGCTAGAAGTCGCTTTAAGTTAGTGAAAAAAAGAAAGGGAAAAAATTGCAGATGATCGAAGAATAAAAAGGACCTGGACCTCTCGAGTCTTCGCTGTTCGAAAAGATCATCGCTGTTCTCAACGGTATCTCCGTGCCGATCGACAAACTCGCCTCCAGTGCAAGACATTCTTGCGCAACTCAAATAACCACTCCCTGCGATACCTTTTGCGACTTCATATGTTGACCTCTGTTAACTCGGCTTCCTTCAACAACTATACACCGGCACATTGGTACATGTGCCACGTCAGTTCTTAAGAACATCAGCGAGCGACTTTGAGTCTTTGCGCTTGCTGCACCCGGAGACGATAGAAAGACTTCACCTGAAGAGAGATTATCCATTCTTACTCAGTGATTCATTACTTTTGCGATTGGTTTACGAGGTATGTTGCGACACCAGCGCAATTGAATGCGCTACCAGCAATTTGGAATGCGATCGCTAATAGAAGGTAGATATTTTGACGATAACCCTCGAATAAACCTTTCATCATGTCGGCTACTCAACCCATCGCCGTCAACACCCCCGAGAACCCCTCCTCCGAGGGCGACTCCAAGGGCCCAACCGCCAACGCTACCCAGGCCTCCATCGCCACGAACGAAGATGCCGCCGTCAGCCAGGGCATCCACACCCTCGAGGTCAAGTCCGTCCATTGGTACAGTTACCTGACCACCCTCGACTTCTGGATCGTCCTCGTGCTGGGCCAAGTTCTTGCGCTGTGCATCACCGCCACCAACACCTTCACCAGCTTCCTCGCCAATGCGGGCACCAACATTCCCGCGTTCCAGACTGTCTTCAACTACATCCTCATGTTCCTCATCTACACGCCTATTTTCCTGTGGAAGGATGGTATCAAGGGCTGGTGGCGTGTGGGAGTGAAGGATGGGTGGAAGTACCTCATCATGGCGTTTTTGGACGTCGAGGGAAACTACTTTACTGTTCTGGCGTACCGATACACGAACGTCTTGTCGGCGCAGCTCATTAACTTTTGGGCTATTGTCTGCGTTGTTGTCATTTCGTTCTTCCTGCTCAAGGTTCGGTACAGAATCTTCCAGATCATTGGTATTGTGGTCTGCTGTGGTGGTATGGGTATTCTCATTGCCAGTGACCACATCAGCGGTACCAATGGCGGCAGCGGTCTTGATATGGTCAAGGGTGATTTGTTCGCTCTGCTCGGTGCTACTCTCTACGGTACTACCAACGTATTCGAGGAGTGGCTCGTGTCCAAGGCTCACTTGTACCATGTCTTGTCTTTCCTGGGCCTGTTTGGTATGTGTATCAACGGTGTCCAGGCTGCCATCTTTGACCGAAACTCTTTCGATAACGCAACCTGGAACGGTAAGGTTATCGGCTGGATCATCGGTTACACTCTGTGCTTGAACATCTTCTACATCCTTGTTCCCGTCATGCTCCGCATGGGAAGTGCGGCTTTCCTCAACATCTCCTTGTTGACTGCCAACTTCTGGGGTGTCATCATTGGTATCCGGGTCTTTGGTTACACCATTCACTTCCTGTACCCCATTGCCTTTGTTCTCATCATCATTGGTCAGCTCGTGTACTTTGTTACTGGTAGCATGCTCAGTGATTCTAAGAAGCCTTGGTTGGGCGATAACCAGGAGGATGGTGTTTTGGGTTTCGGAACTGCCAAGCTCAAGGCTCTCAACGCTGCGCGTAAGGCCCAGATAGAGGCCGAGGCTGGACAGCGAGATACCTACCGCTAAGCTGAAGAATATCTTAGGCAGAAGGTGTCGAAGTTTGGACATGGTGTTCAATCTGGGATTGCATTCTTGGATAGATACCCGGTATGGCTAGCTGAATAGTAGATCTAGGAGATTATGGTTGCAGTTGAAATACGAACAGTTCATATAGATAATGCATAATCTTATCTAAATTACCAGACTTTGGGGACAAAATTTAGGACCTTTATCCAGGGGACGAAAATACTTAGGCAACGTAGTGTATCTCAGTAAGACTTTAGACCAGTCAATGTTGGCACCCTAGATGAATGAAGAGGAAGCAAACAAGGCTCTCGTCTTAGCTGGCTTAAGAGTTGGCAGTGCCAGGCAGCTTCATTTTTCTTGACAGTGACTCAGCCTAGTAAAAATAATATTCCATTTATACAAACTACACATTCGAGATCATCCGCTTCTTCTTTCTTTCAAAACAAAAATCAGAATAGAAGAGCGAATTTTCCACTGCACCCCAACATATTCAACCAGCATGAAGTCGATATCCTACGGCATAAACCCCGGCGGCGACATCGAGCTGATATTGAGGAAGCCGAACGAGCAAAAGATCGTGCCAACCGGCGCTTGTGAGTATAGTCGCGATCGGGATCCTGATGAACCGGAATTCACCAATCCGCCATGCCTTGGCCGATACAAGGTCTTCAGCGAGCTGTCTCCCGGTGATGAAAGTAAGAATCCAGAAACCGAAGTTCGCATACGAGTATCTTCTCAGCACCTGAAACTTGCTTCTCACACATTCCGAGCTATGCTTCAAGGGCCTTGGGTGGAAGCAGTTCTTTCATCTCAACCTGTTCGGCAGATATCAACCGAGGGCTGGGATGCTTTTGCTCTGGCTATCGTTTTGGACTGTATTCTTGGACGCCACTTCGAAATACCAACCAAGATCAGTCCTGGATTATTGACTAGGATTTCAACCATTGTTGACTACTACCAATGCCGCGAGGCCGTACAAGTTCATTATCGCACATGGACCGATAACAGTGTCTGCACACTGCCGGAAGAATATGAAGGTCAAATGAATGTCATGTGGCTGTTTGTCTCATGGGTATTCCATGATGAGAATCGATTCCACAAAATGTCAGATATGTTCCTGCGTCGTAGCTTAGGAATGTCTCAGTTTGAGACCCATGAGCTTCCCGTCAGCGGCATTCTCGGTAAGTTACCCAGCATCTCGAATACATAATGGCTATTCTGACGATACCTTGGTAGGCAAGCTCCACGGCATAAGACAAGACCTATTCAAGAAAACCTTAGAAGCTTTAGACACTCTCCAAGAGGAGTTGACATATGAACGGGGCTGCGATGAAGAAAATGACTCCAACTGCAGTGCCATCCTGCTTGGTATATTAATGCGAGAAAGGCAGCTCATGACGTTCGATTATGGTCCTCTGGTTGCTCCATTCGATGAACACTCCTTAGACGATATATTAGAATATATCAAAGACATGGATCTTCCAACGCCGCAGCACCATGGGCGCGAAAAGCCCTGGCCCGATCAGTACATGGGCAAGTTCCCCCCCTGCACTATTAAGGGAAGACTGATGCCAGTCTTTGAGCAGATAGTGGAAACCATAAAGGGTGTTCGCCTGGATGATTTCAAATCTTAAGATAGCCGTGACGAGAAATTGTCCTACGACAGTGTTATAAACCACGGAGGGACACGCAAACAAGGAAAAAGCGGCGATGGACAAGGAGACGCGAGGTACAACTCTAAACTTCTAAGAGTTTAGGTGAATTTATGTATGATTTATGTAAACTGTTTCCTAAACTTTTATTAAATGTGACTAACTCAACCACTAACCCATAATGTAAGTTTATATCCAAGACTGTAACCCAGATTGATACCACATCCAAAGCTTAGTGAAATATGTCATGTCCTTTAGCACTGCTGACGATAAGAGAACCTTTTCTATCACAAACATCAGGCAAGGCGGATAATAAGCCGCGCGTAATATTCCTAGAACCTATGTCTAAGCGCTATGAAAAAGCAGTAAAAGGATCAAAAGACACCAAGAGATCGAGTACACAGGAGACCTTTCTTGCCTGGTTTTCTAACCCAGAACACTGATCCATCCCATGGTATCCAGCCATCAACCACCTCGAACATCCATATTCAAATCAAGAGTCCAAGAATTCACTTCAGCCTTGACCTCTCCAAGAAGATGCCTCATTCTACCCCTGACACTGCACACCGACACATCGTGATAGTGGTCATACTCCTCGGTCGTAGCTGCAATTGACTCAGGTATGTCATTGACCAGTTGAATCATGCTCATGACACTGTAACCGTTGAAAGGGGGCACAAGGGGGCGGTCACTTGATGCGAGACGCTGCAGTTCTCGCTCCAAAATGCTCAGCGCGATAGAGTGGCACGTCGGGGAATCGTACTTGTGCCAGTCGCAGAGAAAGTCTGAGTTAGGAAGAGTGTCGAGAAGATGGTAAAGAGCTGCAACGATCTCGTTGATGAGCTCCTGTCGTTTGTCTTCAATCTTGGCTGTTTCTCTTAGCGATTTGGTCCATAGGTGCAGGGGGATATGGTTACTAACGTAGAACTCCATTGATTGGAAGAGGATCGGTACTCAGCTGTGGGCTGTCCATGTGCTTAAGGATAGTCTGAGTCACTCTGTCAAATAGCTCTTGGTTGGGGAAGACCCAAGAAACAGATAGCCACATGAGAGCCTGACGGGAGTACTCGTCCTCAAACCCGGTCCAGATATTCTGATACCATGTTTCGGAAAAGATCTTCACAACCTCATGGCATCCATAGAAATCGACTATGGTAGCGATATGAGTCATGAGCTTGAGATCGATGATGCGAGGCACCACCCCATGTCGGCCGTGGACGATATCAAGAACGATAGCAAGTGCCACTGCATCCCAGCCCGAGGTCGCGACTTGACGGAGAGGTGTTCCGAAAAAGGAAGAAGTTGACGATGCCTCAAGCCAGGGCCCTTCAAGCATAGCTCGGAACACGCGAGATGCAAGAATCAGATGCCGAGAAGATACTCGCATGCGCACTTCATCCCCGAGAGGTATTCTGGTTTTGGAAGTGCTTGGAGTTTCGATGGTGCTTACGAGGGCGTTGGATATCCAGCGACAAACCTTTGTACTAAGGGGATTGGGATCTTCTTCATCTTCAGCAGGAGAAAGAAGATCATCGAATACGTGATATCTTGCATCTAGCACCCCACGAGCGACCGTTGGTTTATTCATAGGATCCTTAGATTCCTCGTCATATTCGTCGGAGGGAACATAGGGAACGAGTTGCTGAGAGTTTGGCTGTTTGAGGAGAAGCTCGACATCCCCATCCGGGTCGATAATGTAGGAAATGTACTTCATCATAGATGAGTTATCCGGTGTTGTTGTTGGGATGAAGAATGAAGAGGGAGAATCGAAGGGGAAGAAGAGATATGCAAGGTAGAAAGGCTGCTGTGGGCCTTGACGAAATGCATCTGCCTGCCCACTACGAGCAAGCAGAAGCAAACCACACTGGCAAACAGTTTAGACAAATACAGACAAAGGCCCAAACTGCAAACAGATTGACAATAAAAACATTCAGATGGTCAAACATCTTGTGACTCAGGATATGTATTACGATGTTACAATATCTTGTGAAATCAGGGGTAAGGTTTTCATAAGATGTCACAATTCAGTCTCTATTTAGGAAGAAGAGGTCTGAAGGCAGACCAAGATCACAGACTCTAAAGTAGGGAACTGGGCCTGGGGAAATGTGAGTGAAAGAGTTACATGACAAATACATAGAGGAAAGCTAGCAAATTTTGACTCCAATCCCTACGTCCCGGCACCACTCAACTCAGCTTCTTTCAATCTTCGATATTCGCAAACGATCCAGTCTCCTACAGACCAGTTTACAGCACAAATGAAGTCCCAAATTTCTAGTCACCCTCCTTCTGACGCAATCCCCAGCCCTGAATGCGTGACGGGCGGAAAGCCTTGATGTCGTTGTTTACCCCCTTCATCAGTTTCTGCATCCGCCCCTGGATGGTACACATGCACCGTCGATGGAATACGTCGAGTTCACCAGAGCTACTGCTGCCAGAGTTATCGTATTTCGGCTGCAATGGTTTGGGTCGGGGGAACCCATCGACCAAGGCTCGCATCGTGACGATGTTGTATCCGTCGTAAGGAGGCTCGAGGGGATCATATTGTTCCTCCCATCTGAATCTTTCTCGTATCAACATTCCAAGCAATGTGGATGAACAGTCAGACAAGCCCAAACCGGGGCATTCATTCTCCGTGCGGAGGGTTTCTTGTAGAATATCGAGACCTTCCAAGACCCGTCCGATAAGTTCCGTTCGTTTGTCATTCAGAATATCTAAAACGCAGCGTTAGCATATAATATTGAGCTCGAGTCCGCCTGGAATATGCTTACCCAGGACGCCACCAACGGGAAGGTCCTTCAAATCGAATTCCGAAGGTCCTTGGCCGTACCTCAAGACCCGGCGGGCCACGGCAGTGAAAAGAACATCGCTCTCAAAGACCCACGCGACGTATAGCAGCAGCAATGAGTTAATGGTGTATAAATCGATGTTTTGCTGCGTAACAGACTGCTGAGAGAGCCACAAGGTGCTGATGAGCTCCATACTTTCGTAGCATTGATAGTAGTCGACGATGGTGGCGATACGAGCCAGAAGAACGAGGTTGATGTCCTTCGGGATCTGGCGAAAACGCCCGTGTATTGCATCAAGCACGATTGCGAGGGCTTTGGCGTCCCAGTCAGAGGTCGCGAGTTGGCGAGGGCTACCTCGAGAAGGAGATGATGAGGAGGCCTCGGCCCATGAGCCTCGAAGCATAGCTCTGAAAACCTTGGAGCCAAGCGTCAGGTGCTTTGAAGACACTCTCATGCGCACAACGTCGGGAGTCTCTTCTACGAAATCCAAGTCACCGTAGTCATCAACAAATGTAGGAGTATCGAAGTTATCAAAGACTGTATATCGTCCTTGGAGTACTGAGTTGTTGAAGTCGGTGGCGGGTGAGTCGTTGCCGGCATCTATTTCTCCACACAAGACTCTTTCTGGGATGATATTCTGGGTATTTGGCTCGTTGAGCACGAGTTCGATGTCCCCGTCAGGATCTATTACGTATGAAACGGACCTCATGATGATGCCAGGGGCGATGCACTACCAGCCCCGAAAGAAGTTGAAGGGTGAAGAGAAGAAAGGAAGGAGAAGAGATGATGTGAGGAGAAGAGAGGAGAGTTGTTGTGAAAATGTGAGAACTCGCCTTGGCCGTGCGTTGGAGATGGGACGAAATGGCTGCGATTCGGCGCAGCCTGTCACTGACAACTTTGACCTCTCACAGGCTGGCATAACAAGTTCGAGGAGGCCAGGAGAAGGCCAGGAAAGCAGAGTAAGAGAACATATGCACGAGAAATTTCTTCAATACAAGAAACAGACAGCTGTTCTATATACGTCAAGCTCTGTAGTGTTGGTATTTAGATGACAATAAGGTCGCCCAGTCGTACTTGTAAATAGATTACCGATACCAAAGAGGTAGTCAGCCAAGCACAGTTTATGTACTTAGATAAACAAGATATCTTAGATTTCCGGTTATCAATAGAAATCATGAGCAAAATCCTTCGCAAGTTTTCCAAATTACAACCTTGGTTTAGGAAAAAGAGGTCTGAAGGTAGACCAGGACCATGAAGTGCGAAGCAATAGAAATAGGAGTGAAAGAGTTTACACAATTAATACATAAGTTTGCCCAACTAGCCATTTCATTCTGGTATTTTGTTCCAGAAGATATGCTATGCATGTCATCTCCATTTTCATCCTCCAGGATCCCTCGAAGAAAGCTACCCCAGAGATTGTTCGAAAACCCCCGAAATATGAACCCTCACCATAACATATCCTAACCCTGAAAGTCGGCGAAGCGTAGGTTCTGAATAAATTGCTCTACATTGTCAAACACCGGCACCATTCTTCCTTTGATGCAGCAAAGGGGTGTCGGTCCGTTCCTGCGGCTGACAAACCTGAGGCCAAAGCTCAAGCGATTGTCGTGGAATGGTAGCACTTCAGGCCATCTTTGCACCATTCTCACCATCCCCGAAACACTCGCAAGCATCCATATCACGGGACCAAACCAAAAGACCGAGAAAGCGAAATGGAAGACAATGACTGTCTACTTCTTCTATCAAACTACTCATACAAAAATGAAGCTCTCAAAGTGCTGGTATCCAGATGATAACCAAAACATCTTGTCTCGTCCTGAGGCCATATGCAATTTCCACAAAATCATCGATCTAACCAGTTTCTGAGATGTTGAAGTTCTTGATGTCATCATCAATCGTCTTCAGGAGCGGCTCCATCAATGTCACGATGATACACCTATGTGGCAGACTGCGCCAACCCATGTATCCCCAATCCATCACACGAAAAGCAGAGATATTCTTTGCATACTTATAGACAGAATACCCTGTGTAAGGGCTCTGTAGCTCTGGGTCAAGGAGGGGAAGATCCCGTCTTTCCCGGAGCAACGATCCCAAGAGCATGGACGAACACCTGTGACCACAACCGGCACGGCCATCCAGAAGCCCCCCAGTCAGCTCATTCAATCGTTTAATGATCTTGGCGATGCATTCCTGTCTCTTGGCGTCAAGTTTTTCTAGGCAACGATTAGCATTGTGATATGACACAAACGATGATTTAGTACTGACCGAGAATCGTGCTTAATGAGAGCCCATTTGAGTTGATAAGGTGCAGACCCTCACCATGCTCGACGACGAATGATGCCAACTTGGAAAAAGCATCTTTCCAGCCGAAGGCCCAGGCGATGAACAGCCACAGGATACAGCGCTTCCCGTATGTAAGCGGAAAGCTGTACATTGTTTGGCGCCAGACTTCTCCAGCAAGCTGAACGGCTCTCTGGCATTGGTAGTAATCTACAATCGCTGCCACTTCGGCAAGGAACTCGACACTAATCACCAGGGGAAACTCATCGTTCATGCCATGGATGACATTGAGAACCAGGAGTAGTGCCTCCGGGCTCCAGCCGTGCGCAATGACTTGGCGAGTTGGAAGAGGCGAAGAAGAGGTGAAGGTGGCGGAGCGTGGAGGGACTCTTGCAAAGGTATCATCGAAGATCTCAGCGGAAGGCTCGAGTGATACTGATCCAGCCCGGGACGCTGGCGTAGACGGCGACTCTGGAAAGGTTGACTCGCTCCATGGGCCATTCAGCATTTTCTCGAAGATGGGGGAAGCCAGCTTCATATGCCGAGATGAAACTCTGAAGTGCACTTCAACAGCCTCTTTGTCTGATTCTGGTTGTGAGTTCACGATGTTTCTTGTAGCGAAGAGCTGCTTACCTGATCCATCAACAGCTGTAAGCATAGGCTTGACTTTTGGAAGGCTCAAAACATCCTTGTCACTTTGGTACTCTGGCTTTCCAAGCACAGTTCCAGATTGTCGAATCGACACGTCTGGAACCAAGTTGGTCGAGTTGGGTTCTTCTAGAACCACGACAAGATCCCCTTGAGGATCGACGTCCTGTACGAGGACGACCATGATTGAGTTTGTGTTTGATGAAGAGTAGAGAAACTCGAAATAAGTGAGGGAGTTCTCGATGAAGGAGAGAAAAGAAAAGAAAAGAAAAGAAAAGAAAGGGAAAGATGAGGGGCCCTGATCGAGGAGGCTAGGCGGTTCAGTGAATAAGAGTCCCAAAGGAGTGAAGCCTGCAAGTGCTAGACACTGTTAGATATAATGCACCTGAGCGCTAAAGCACCAACAGAACCCTATACCTCCGAGCAGAGAATTTCGCAGGTCGAGAATCAGTTTTCAAATCAGTGATTCAGGTTAGACCTGGCGTAATGTATTTGCTGTCCTTTTCTTGAATTTTTATGTTGGAGGTTTTGTAGTCTTGTTGTGCGAAAACAAACAGGACTAAGGACTCACAGCTTTCTTGTGATGAAAGAAGAGAATAAAGAACCATGTCAAGCCTATATACTCAGAAAGCGTCTCGGTGTTTTACACTGGGCTCAAGTCACCAGTGAACACAGAATGAGAAGGTTGGTGCATCTCAAAACAAAGACTACCCTTTATATATAAAGGACTCATACTTGGGCATTAGTTTTACCCGTACCTCTGATAGGCATTCATTCTTTCGTGCACCTTAGCTTCAGTCTAGTATAGATACCCATGCGTCTGCAGTTGCCAGCGAATCATACATTCCTCAACCCTTCTTAGCTTGAAAGTCGGTGATCTTGATCTTGCGGAACTCAGCGACGATCTCATCGAAAATTGGCTGTATCAACTTCTCGAGACCACAGCGACGGGGATATCCTCGCTTTTCAGAAGAGTCGCGACAATCGGGTGAATCAATGTCCTCCCAAATTTGACTGATATGCGAGATACAGATCCCATGGTATGGTAACCCAGAGGCCACAAGCAGCTTGTGCATGTTGTGCTCGGCAGCATCAATTGCACCGAGCAATATACACCTGCATATATGATTACAGCCCATGCGTGATGCCAGGAGTTCCTTTCGTAGTGTAGCGAGTTTGGTAGTGAAAAACTCAAATGACCATTTTCTCTTCTCCTCCAACTTTTCTATGGTCATTGTCAGTAGTCTTCAGGCGTGTTTTCTGCATCAAGTTACATACCAAGGAGCATAGCAACGGGAAGATCATGGGTATCAATAAGATCCTTGCCCTGGCTATGATAAACTTCTCTGTAAGCTGACTTACTAAATTCAGATGGCCAAGCGAAAACCCAAGCAATCCATAACCACATGACCGACGCTTTTCCATGCATGACCAAACCAAGATTCTTAAGGAAGGGCAGCTTCCAAAGATTTGCAGCAATAGCCACAGCGTCAGCGCACTCATAATAGTCGACAATGACAGCGACATCCATAAAGAAGCTGAGACTGACGACTTCTGGCACTTGGTGGTTGCGACCATGCATGATTCTGAGTACTGTGATGAAGGCGTGCACATCCCAGCCTGTTGTTGAGATCTCACGTACGGCGGAAGCTTCTGCGGCTTCTGCTGGGGTCTCTGAAAAAGCTTTGGTATTAGCCAGGGCCTTATCAGCAGGTGTCGTCTCGGGGAGAGTTGTTCCAGCTGGCGCTGATTCCTTCCAGGGACCGTTGAGCATTTTCCTGAACACTGCAGAGGCAAGAGTCAAGTGATGAGATGAGACTCGAAATCTATATATAAGATCCTTGTCTGTATAGTTATGTTAGACTTTGCTCTTATTTGCAAAGATAATCGTACCTTGGCCCTTGGGGAGCTCAAGACCAGAAGACGTCTCTGGAAGGTTCACAACACGGGGATCAGGCCCGAATGCGGGAGGATCAACGTTCAGGAAGCGGTAAGTGACGCTTGGAATAGTGCGTATCGTGTTGGCTTTCTCTAAGATAATATATAAATCTCCATCGGGAGCGATATCGTGTGTAAAAACTGCCATGATGCTGTGGTGTTGCCGAGTGGGAATAAGCCCGTGAAGGAAAGGCTTCTGCATGGGGAGAAATAAAGAAGGGTTAAGTAGGAGAGCTGAGAAAGCTTTTCCAATCTCTAGGCAGCTTGGTGGGGAGTGAATCAGGTGGTATCTGTACGGAAGCCTGCATATAGCAAACACTGTCAAAACAGATGCACCGCTGAAGCACAAGCAGAAGCCTGTACCTCGAAGTGGCCTCGCTAGTAAAACACGGACTTTGATTGATGGCTTCAAATGGCAAACTGCTGTACCCAAACTAATGGATGCTTCATCTGGACAGAAACGGCTGGCTCATGAACAACGAGACACTACCTCACCGCAAATCTCCATCACAAATAACTACCACACTCAGGCAGCATTTTCATATTATCAGGACTGAAAGTAGCTCAACTCAACATCCTCTATCTCCTCCTGCACTCTCTCGATGACCGGCCTCATCCTTGAATTGACAGTACAGTTCTGACCATGATTCTGATCAGGACACGCAGCTGCCATCCGAGGAAAGTCATCTAGTACTGCCATTACTTGCTGTATACTGAGCCCGTGATACGGTTCCTCGATGTTTTGAAACATTCGCTTCCCCCGTATCAACGCACCAAGTGCCATGGCAGTGCATTGTTCATACCTACCCTCTGGACAGCCACGTTCGGTGGAGAGGGTCTGCTCCAGGTTTTCGAGGGCTGTGAAAACCTTCTTGATCAAAACAATTCTCATCCCGTCGATTTTATCTAGAAACAGTTGGTCAGTTGGGCGCAGTGGTACGTTTGGTGGAAACCAACCAAGCACTTCAGTCAGAGGAAGATCGTGCAAGATAGCCATACTAGGGCCTCGGTAATTTGAGAGGACCAACTACGCGCAATGCGAAAACTCCTTTCTCCAGGAAAACACCCACGAGTTAAACAACCACAATAAGCAATAACTGTTAAAACAAGACACTGCATCTTGTTCGAAAGTTGAGAGCCAGAACGCGGATAAGAGTTGCACTGCTTCAGCGCATTTAAGATGGTGAACAACGGCGGCAACTTAGGTAAGGAACTCAAAATTGACATTTCTGGGGACTTGAGCGTTTCGGCCGTGAATGACGTTCAACACGGTGGCCAGAGCCTTTGCACCCCAGCCTGTGAGGTATATCTCATTGGCTTCCGCAGACTGCAGCAGCAAAGAGGACAAGATTGGAAATGCGAGAGAAAGATGATAGCTAGAAACGCGCATTCGAATCTGTACTTCCTTGTCATCCCGCCGGGGGGTACTTGTCCCATAGAACAAGGTGTTCAGATCCCTCATCTTGGCCGAGAAGTCATCCTGTTCCTCTCCATCTTCACCCTTAGTGTGGGGCTGGTGCGTTGGGTATCTGGGTCTTGGAGAATGACCTCAATTGCGCCTTGGGGGTCGATCTCGTAAGTGACGGATCTCATCGCGCACGATAGAGAAAAGAGATTGGTTGGGAGAAGGTTGAGAGGAAGAGAAACTGAGGGGAAAGATGCATATTCATTCATTTATTCCTGAGACTCGGCCCCTCTCTGAATTCGGCCAATGGGCTTGCTTTCTTTACTTCAGCTTAGACCGAATGTGATGCTATCTTCATATATGAAGCTTCCTATATTCCACAGCTTGAGCACATTTTATCTGGACATATACTTGATAATGACAGCCTAGGCCTTAGGCTGATAGAGAGGTACCTAATTGGCATGTTAGCTTCATGAATGTCGTGAAAACGATAGCCACCCCAAAGAAATTAGACTGCCGACTCACTGTCGCCCCCCAATATGAGTGGACAATCATCCGAAGACGACCTGTCTCAGAAGTTCCTGCGTCCTATCACTGAGCTGAAGCCCATGCCTGATCAAATGGAGAAGCCCACGGAGGAGGAACTCGCCAGGCAAGAGAAGGACCTCCGTGAGGGTGTGCATCATTCCTTATCTGCTAAACCCTCGTACTTCGGTGGGAATACAGACATCAGACAGGCTAAGCTTTAAAGTTCGTCACAATATCTTATCGATGGCATATGTGATATTAACTTGCCCAAGCAGTTTTTGCAACCCGATACTACGAGCTGTCATCTATAGGTGTCGAAAAGGCAAAGAACTTCTACCTTCTATGTTGCCCGTTCTCAGCCCCTGGGTTTCAGTCCACTGTCACCGACCTTGAGTCCTTTCCTTGCAAATAGTTGAGAGCCGTGGCTTAGAGTTTATAACCACCGCACAGGAGTTAATAATCTCACCTAAATTCCCAAACAGTTACACTTTGCTGGCCATTACAGGTTAGTTGATACAGTGCAGAATATCTTGTGACATATTGGTCTTCGAGTGGCGAACTGAGTGTGCCTGACCCCTGGCGTGATGGTCTTTAGAGAACGCTTAAACTCTGTGTCCTTCTGTGGTTCATAATATAGGAACGATATTTTTACTTCCATCATTTACTCAGTTCTGTCGCTGGTATTGGGCGAAATCAAACTATAATCTGGTTCAATCTCTCAAATGGCATAAAATACATCATTCCGAATCAGCATCCCAAATCCTTCCTGGATACTCCCAAAGTTCCTCACACTTTGTCCCGCGAAGAGCGTCTACATCCCTCGTGATCGATTGAATGTTCTTGTACATTCTTCCCCTGACGGTGCACGGGTGTTCCGCCTGCCCGTGGTCGTGCCCATGAGCCTCGTCGTGTATTCCCTGCTGAGGAAATGTCTCGATCATACTGCAGACGTCTTGGATACTGTACCCCGTGTAAGGACTGACAAGTGGGGGATCAAGTTCTCCAAACCAGTGCATCAGTCTTCTCAGATACCCGAGTGTCATCATACTGCACTGGACGTCTTTGGCATGGGGACATCCTTCTTCAACAAGGAGCAAGCTTCCCAGTTGATTTAACTTTTGGAGGATCTTTTTGATCTTGATTTGCCTCATCTTATCAAACTTCTCTAGTCTTCTTGTTAGAGGAACGCTGGTACATCAATGGAAGGGGCTAACTTACCGACGAACCCTTGCAGAGGGAGGCCATTCAACTCTATGGTCTCCGGGCCTTGATAGCCCATTGCAAATAGTCTTTTCGTTGACTTGGACACCTTCTCTAAAGGAAACACCCACGACACATACAACCACATCAGGGTGGTGCTATCCAACTTATTGACGGCCTTGTGGTCGTCAAGGTTGGCGCACCAAACCCTGCCTGCCATATGGAGTATCTCGGCACACTTCATGCGATCCGCTATGACCGCGATCTTTACAAAGAGCTCGAGATCAATATGGCAGGGCACATACTGATACTGCCCGTAGATGGCGTTGACTACGATGGCCAGCGCTACTGCGTCCCAACCATAGTCTGATGCTTCCAGGACGGATCCGACTGCTGGGCGCCAAAATCTATAGTCGCAATAAAACAGGAGAAGATCTGTGTTTACATGGATCTCGATCTGTAAGCCCTTCTTTTCATGCTCTTCTGGGTTTTCTTTGCCGAAGAGAAGGCGATTCCAACCACGTACAGTTCCTGTTTCGTTATCCTCTATCACAGGAGAGGGTTCTGACTCTACCTCTGGCTCCGTCACAGATCGGGCCACTCCAGAGTCAGAGGGCAGCCCATCTGGAACATCATCTTTGTTCTTGATGTTCTCTTCCTCAACTGTTTGGCCTTCGTCGTCGCCGACTTCTTCCCCTTCATCCTCGCCATCGCTCGCCTCAGTATTGTCATCGGTAAATGAGGGACAGGGATTCAAAAGGACTCTGGGAATGACATTTCTCGCTTTTGAGCTCAGAAACACAATTTTGAAATTGCTGTAACAGGACGGGTTGTACTGAACTACCTTCATGACTGGCAGTTAATAGTCGTAGCTCTCTGAATGGGATAATTCGATGTAGGGGGAGGAGGAAGGGAAGGGGGATGATGAGATGTTGGGTGATTTGAGACAGGACAAAGACGCTTTCTTTAATGCGTTTAAATAATTCATATCTACAAGATTTAAACCCTCAAAGGATTCTTCAAAAATTTCAGGCAAAGCTTGTTAGGGCGAGAAACTCCGATAATATGCTTGAACCCGAAAACAAGGCTGCCATCAAACAACGTATATGCATGGCTGAAACAACCGCGCCGTCTGGCTCTTGTACCACACGCAACAGCCCAACCAATAACTCATCATTATTCACAAAAAAGCAGCCAAGACTTGCATATGTCTGGTGGATTGCGGGTAATGGCACTACGCAACTTCAGCAAGATAATCATGTTTGACGGAAACGGAAGAGAAAAGATGATAGAACTTTGTGTTAAATTTGATCAACCGAAATCTATAATAATAAAACAACGCCTACGAACCAGTGACCTTGATCGTAGAAGCCACACTCGGCACTCCATTCTTATCCATAACAAACAACATCCAATATCCCGGCAGCGCAACACCAGGATCACTAGGCACCTGGAACGAATACGAATTCTTCCCCGCGTTAGCCAACGTCAACGGAATACGCCGTTGATCACTGTTAACAGTGTGCGTAGCCGTCCCGTACCGCACCAGTGAAGCCTGCACGACAGCTCCCCCCGTTTGAATAGTGACTGTCCCTCCGACCTTGATGGAAGACACAGACACGGAGGTGATCTTGGGGCGTGTGGCTAACTTGCCCTTCGAGTCGTAGAGATAGGGGGGAGTGTAGAGTTGAGCGTCGAAGTGGTTGGTGTCACATCCACCGCAAAGACCACCGCCGCCGTTGAAGACTCTCCCGTCAGGGAGGAGGAGGGCGATGCTGTGATATGTCCTTACGATGTTGTTCGGTTTCATGAGCTCAAAGCCGTCCTTGTCGGGATAGTACATCTCGGGTTGCAATTGGGGCGTTGAGTCTTCAAACGGGATGGCGTATTGCTGACCGCCCGTGATAAAGACGTTGCCGTTGGGTAGAACAACAGAACTGTGGAAGACACGAGGGAAGAAAAGACCCTCACTCGCGTAAGAAACAGAAGCGTTAGTACCAGGGTTTCCGAGAGTGATGATGTGGGCATCAGTAGTAGCATCCGAGTCTTGATAATTCGGAGTTCCACCATGAGTCAGGATCTTGCCCTTGACGGCGTCAAACATGATGGCGTTGCCACACATAGCATCAGGCGCAACACCACGATCAGAGGCCCTCTGCCCCGCAGTCTTGACATCGCCATTCTTCTTCTCAGTGTAGTACCAGTTCATATTCTTACTCGGCCCAGCCTGGAACACAGTACCGCTCTTCCAACCAAACAGCCAAGCGTGGTTATCAGAGCGGAACAAGCCCTGCGCATCATCCGTGAGCATCTTCTGAACATCAGCCTTGTTGAGCATCGTCCAGGTCTTCTTCTTCGGGTCGTACACCTCGCCGTTCTTGAAGGACGAGCCGCCGCTCCAGGATCCGCCGATGGTGAAGACTTTGCCTATGGAGGTCGTGGCGGAGGATTGATACCCTCGTGCGACTTGCATGTTGGGGCCGGATACCCACGCCTGCTGGACGGGATCGAAGAGGCTTGTGCGCTCGGCGTTGTTGCCGCCCGTGACGACGAGTTGGCCGTTTCCGTCGAGGGAAATGCCTGGGCAGAACATGTCGTGGTTTGTCTCTGTGACTTGACGCTCTGCGACTTGGCCTGTTGCTGGATCCCATGTTGAAGTGAGGGCTAGACCACCGGGGCCGCCGGACATGGTATCTCTAGCCCAGGATGACCAGACGAGGACTTTGCCCGTGTTGGGATCAACGGTTCCGGCGACGGGGATGATGGGGAAGTTGATGGTAGGACCCCAAGCGCCCTGGGATGCTTGAGGGGGGGCGTAGTCGTTTGCTTGGAAGACATTGAGTTCTGCAATGCTCGTCCAAGGATTGCCATTTGCTTCAGTGAGGGCAACAAGCTTGACAAATCGTGCAGGCTGCGTATCGAAATTGGCATACTTGACAGTCCAGTCACTGTACCAATTCCCATACGCCACAGGCGAACCCCAAGTCTTTCCATCCTTGCTCAAGAAAACCTGATGCTGCGCAATATATCCATTCTGCAAGCCATCTTGTCTCGGCAACATAGAAATGCCATTGACGTTATAGCTCTTCTTCATATCAACAGTGATGCTATGCGGCGGTGCAGGCTCACTGCCCTCCCACTGTGTATGCCACATGGTATCGCCGTTCCCATCGATAGCATTCTTGCAGTCATCCCCCTCGTGCACACTATCACACGTCACTGACCACTTTTTGCGGTCGATCGCGGCGCTGTTGAAGGGCGCGGCTGCACGGAGACTCAGTATGTTTTCATCTCTCTTGAGGATGGAGGAGGAAAGGGGACGGACCTTTTCTGTGTTCAGTTGGGGACGGGGCTTCACGCGTGAGCTGAACTTGTTGTTGAGGGTGCTGGCTCTGGGGGGGATGGCTTGGATATAGCCCTTGTTGAGCTTGGGGACGTCGAAGGAGGGTTTGTAGCCGGGGCCGTTTTTGCCGCCGCCTTTGGTGCTGTCTGCATCAAAGGTTTTGCCGGATTGATGGGTGATGAAGGATTTCTTGGAGGCCTTGGACTTGGACTTGGACTTCTTTGATCCCTTCTTGGAGTTGGTCTTGGAGTCCTCGGCTTTGGCTCGTGACTTGCCACCGTCATCTTTGCCCTTCCCCTTTCCTTTTCCCTTGCCTTTGCCCTTGTCATCACCCGTAGGCGAGCTTGTAGGGTCTGCTGTGCTTGTGGCTGTTGCACTGCTGGAGGATGTCTTTGGTGAATCCTCAGGCTTCTTGCGAGACTTTGTAGCATCGTCATCGCCGTTGTGTCGTCCATTGTCATCTTTGCCCTTGTTCTTATCCTTGCCCTTTTGCTTGTGTCCGCCAGAGTTAGAGTCGTCATCTCCTCCATTCTTGGCTACACTCGCAGTATCTTTCGACTTTGACTTGGCCTTGGGAGCAACTTCTGGCTTATCGACAGGAGCTGGGCCGAAGCGGACATAAGTGGGTTGCATGAATGGCTCGGCATACACCACCTCCTGAGTATCACCTGAAGAGCCTGAGGGCGTGTCATCAGATGGACTTGATGGAGTAGCATCAGATGGCTCTGTGGGCGTATAATCAGAATCATCTGTAGACTCATCATCGGAGCCATAAGTCTGCTCAATTCGTGCAACTCTTCGCGACAAAGCAGAAGCAGGAAACCCAGTCTTTGGCTTCCCCTTTCCAAACACAGGAAACATAGAATCCAAATTTGTCTTTGATGATCCTGTCGCCGTCTTGAAAGTATCCGTTGAGTCATCTGAATCAGGTCGAGGAAGTGCATAGCCACCCTTGGGAGCTGAAAACACAGGCAACACCACAGCATCAGCGACGCCCAGGCATAACGTCAAGGCATAAACAACCTTCATTTTGTGGAATGTTTAAAAAAAGGAGTGAATTGGTTGGTGACAATGCTTTGTCTAGGTGGGAATTTTGTCAAAGGGGGGGAAACAAAGAGCAGAACAAGAAAACTTACAACGACATTCTCAAAACATTTTATAAAAGAAGCCTCACGTACGAGAGTAAAGTGTATTAGTGAAGCTATACTAAATGCAGGGACATATAGAACCGTCGGGACCTTGCAGGAGGCTAAACCTTGCCAAGAACGTGGTGGTTCCAGGAACCCGGAGGAATGTAGGTGTCTCCATTCTCACGGCCTGGACCATAACATGTCATTCCTATCACAGAATGACTTAAACCTAGATCAGCAAGGGTCTCGGGCAAGGAAAGCTTAACTAGATGCTTGGAACCCCATGTTATATAATTGTTTTAGGTGTATCCATGTTCTCGGTCTCAGTTTTCCTGGCTCTACCCGAATGCTTCAACGCTTTGGTGTGGTTCACCATTTAGAGCTTCTAGACGCCAGGTCGGCCGCCAGACTTGATTACTCAAGCTTGAAGTGGACTCATTTGCATTCTTGAGCATTGGGCTTTGATAATTGGAATGAGGTGGACTGCTCTGTCGTGAAGGATCCAAAACGCCGGTAAGCGATCTACAGAGTATTCTGCCTCTTCTACACTGCTTTATCCAACGATGATCATTTCCAAGGATCACGATTATTGTATCCCCATATTAGTATGCAGGGTCCAACGGTGATACCGAATAACTGGTATGATAGGCGATGGCTTCATCCCGTGGACGTTCCTGATGTTGGGGGAACAGGTGGAAAGCTTGAATGCCGCAGCCGGATGCGCATAACTCTGTCTACAAATCCTGTTTTCGCGTTATATTTGTATCTCTAGGTCTGCAATTCTCTTTCAACTATCGGGTGTCCAAGGTCCCAGTTGTTCTGCTGAATCACATGGACATGCAACCATCACTTGTCTTGCTATCCAGAACCACAGCTCCATGTTCCTCCTTAGAGCTCAAGCTCTAATCAAGGAATAAACTCAACTAAAAGCAGTTTCTCGCTTGGTAGTTTCGCTAACGACTCCCTCTGAGTGGACAACATCGTCAAACGAGGGCATTAGACGGCTACTAGATCCCACAAGCAGATGACAGGTTCACATTTAGCCCCAGGACTAACCATCAGCTAGTTAACTAGCATGCTTTCATCAGCTTGACAGCTTCTATTCCCAATCCGAAGGACTAAGCGTCCGAGTGTTGGCAAGGCCAACACTGGGCTTGATACCATGCTGCTGGTTTGGGAGCTACGGGATATAACATTACGAGAACACGCGCGCGCTCCGTGGAACCCAGTCCAGGTGAAAGGGACGTGCATAATGGCTTGACGCAATCGTAGCCACTAGGCACTCTAAAGCTAGAGCAGGAGGAAGGGAAGATGCTGCTGAGAGTCATGCTTGAGGTTCAGCTTTTCTTCAACGAATCGTGAAAGCCACCGGGTGATTCTTGGCAGTCCTCGTCGAATAAACTCGCTTGTAAGAAGCCATAACGAAAGGCAATACATGATTATAGCATTCCTTGCTTGGATGTGTTACTCAAAGTGATTTCACTGAGGGTTTACTCTGTTACAGTCCTCTCAACGACTTTCCCCCATCAGCCAAGTACGATCATATTCCCGCAGATACAATCTTGAACATCTGTGATTTGAGACAGTTGCTATTCAGATCCGTCAAAATACATTTCCACCATCGAGACATATCTACTGTGTGCTCTATCTACTCTACTCTGGCTGAAGTAAACGTGAGGTCTTCAGGTCAGCCTCCTTTCCTGCTGACTCGCAATCAACTTTGCCATAAGGCTGTAAGCCGTAAACTTCATCGTCATTATAGCTTCTGGCCAACGATCTTGCAAATCACACATCACCTCAAATGACTGAGTTGGTATGTATGCATTTTGAGATGTGGGAACGCAGATACGGAGCTTTGATTAAACCCCGAAGCTAGTATCGATCTCTCCACAAGCCTATCTCGCCAAGAGTCGTCAAACTCCACCAGCAGTCAGTCCCATACCATACTCTACCAATCTCAGATCCTTTCACAACTCTCTGGTGGCTTATTCAATGCCATCAGGTCACTCACACTCATTATCCCTACACCCACACTCACACATGTCCTCATCCGTATCCTCATCACTAGAAACATCAAGCCCCTCCTCTCTCATCAAATCTTTAACTTGCATAGCCGCCATCATGCAGTCATCTCCACAGTCATTCTTATACCCAAACATATCCATAAAATCCTTAGTGTTCTGCCACGACTGACTCACGAAATCTATCTGAGCAGCCGAAAACGCCCACTCGCACTCGTCTGACTCACAGTATCCCCGGTGATAGCCAAAGTGCTCCTGTAACGGGTTCTTTAGCTAAATCGTGCGCACTTTGCCTCTAAAGACGGCCATCGTCAAATCACTGTCGGGTTTCTTTGCATGCTGAGGCCCTTTCTCGGCATAGTGTTTCTTGAAAGTCTCAAAAGAATTCGTCAGGATCATGTCCATCGTCTTTGAGCCATTGTAACTCTTCTTCCGACCAAGGCCTTTCGCCGATGTTAACCGAATGGTCGCGAGTTGATCTGTACATCTTGAAGCGAAGTCTCTCAGTAGCCGGCCACTTGGCCCGTATGTCGTGTCTGACCTCCGGGTGGAATGGCGACCTTTGCTTTGTCTCTCGGCCAAATGGGGGGCCGCATAATCTGACTTCGATCTGCTGCATTGGGCTCGTGAGTTCCCCGAAGTGTGCGACCCGGTATCCCGTATTATCACCTATCGCCCCAGCGCAAGGATTGCCATAGTTACGGTCAACTTCAACAACGTAACCATCCTGTGTGATATTTCCACCAATTATATTGCAAATGTAGTCTGGAGCGAAGTTAACGTTCTTTAATATAGTTTCGCCGTGATTACGCGCACCTCTTTTGTTGGGGGAGCGCTGAGTCTTGAGTTTGACGGTACTGACACCGTGAGCCCGAGTGTAGTCCTCTGGGTCCAGTTCCTCTCCACGTTTTGTTAGCTCTTTTACATTATCCCACGGCTTATGACGTGAATGGTAGATGATGCTGCTGAAAGCCATGTAATCGTCCTCATACCATTCGCGGTCTCTGGTGATGCTTGGATGAACAATTAGCAGCCACCTACCCTACTCTCACGGTATCACACTTATGAATATTGTATTTGGGTGAATATACCCACGAGCCACAGGGTTTACCATATCCATATGTTGGCTCTCGATAGCATGACAGATAAGGGCCAAGACGACGTTCAAATTCCATATTGATTGATGTGATGAGTATGTTTGTGAGATGAATGAGCAGAGAAACGGAATACATATAATTTTACCAGAATGTTCATTTGTATGAGATTAAGGTTAGGACACAGATGTAGATCATGGCGCTAAAGCACACAACATGTGCATCAGTATGAGACAAGTTATGTCATAGGATGACCAAAAGCAAAAGTTATGACGCGTAAATATCATGAAACAAGTTTGTTCAACGACAAATAAGCCATGGTCGATCAATATATGCAATAATGTCGAATATACAACAGTTCAACTCCTCAAGCGCCAGAGGGTATCAGCGTGCCATGCCATGCTAAGTCACTTGGGCGCCAAACCACAATATATATCATGTCCATCCAAATATCGCTCGCTATTATATGTAGATGTTCCAAAATTGCGTATGCAAACGTATAAATGTCATGTAAATCTTTGCATCATTTACGTGAAGCATCACCGCCTTTGAGTAGCCCAACCTGTCTGTCATGTTCACTTCGGAGCTGCTTTTCACCAGTCGGTACAAGAGTCTTCTCTTCAAGCCCCGCGTCAAACGCGGGATCGCCGGCGCGGAACTTTTCGCGAATGCCTTCTATGCCTGTCGGGGCTATTGGTAACGGTGACTCGGAAGCTCGGATGGCGTCTTCTGGCCAAAGAATTCGGTTTGCTTCCTCCACTGTGAGAGGAGGTTCGTCGATTGTGGTTATCGGTGGTGCTGTCGTGATTGGAGGCGGTGGGTCAAATACGGCCTGCCGAAGGGTCGTCGGAGATCCGATGCCAGTGGATCTTGATGTGGGTGTCCCGGTCCGGGCCCGTGGTGTCCGTGCGGGGCTATCCGTGATCCGCACAAGGTCTGACGAACCCTGGTAATCACGGCCCCGGGTGGTTGTGCTTGTAGTAGCAGCTGATCTTGGAAGGGAGGGAGTCACTGAAGTTGAGTAAAGACTATCACTGTCTGACTCGGAGTCTGTGTAGTCTCCTTCTGTTTCAACGACGCTGTGAAGAGTGATGCCGTCTGCAGTATCCGCTGGCGTGCGCTTCAACACTTCCGATTCATCTCTAAGAACCTTCTCTTCGTTGGTGGTAGGGCCGATTGGTATGTGACTGCGAGTCGCTGTTCGTTTCCGATCTATGCGGAGAATGTTCCTCATTAAATACAGTTCATGCTTCTTGTAGGTCTCGTAGTATGCGCGGTTGATCATGGCAGCTGTGTGAAGATCATCTATTTCATCCAGCTGACATAAGATACGAAGACGGACAATCTCGGGGAACTCGGTAGCAACGCTGTAGTTCGGATCAGGTGCAGCCATTCGATCAAGGCCTTTGTTGAGCTGGGTTTGAGGTTCTCGTTCTCTGTGCTTCGAGAGTCCCCAACCGTGGCTCTTCCCACTGATGTCAAATAGTGTCAGGCCCAGCACGCTGTTATAAATATCACTGATAGCAGAGCGAAACATTGGCCCAGGATCACACACGCCTCGATGGACGGGTGTTGGTGGCGCGGGAATCCTTCTCAAGGCATCCACAATCTGCGCCAAACTCTTCGACTGTGGCTGCACCCTGGGTAAGTGAGACAAGACATCGGGTGCCATGATATGAGGCAGGAGGTTCATCTCATTGTAAAGTAGCATCAGCCATCCGAGGTTCGTGGCGTCACACCAATGACTGCCCTTGGGACATCTTGGTGTACTCGTCAGCATCGTCGGTGGTAAACTGTCCGAGGAAAAGCTGGCTCGTGTATCCAATGAAAGCTCTTCCGAACCTTCCAACGTATTGTGTGTTGGTTCCCGCATGTATTCTCGGATAGTACTGACGCAACACTCGTGAATTTGTGCCATCTTTGCGCAACGAACAGCCCAAATTTTATCCTTAATTTTCTGTGGCCAGGGTTTAGCCAATAACTCTTTCTCATCCACAAGGTTCAGAATCGTAGTCTTAGACATTCGTGAAAATAGTCGACGGAGTCCAAAAGCGTAGCTGATCACCAAGAGCCCGTCAGGCATGTCATCAGCACCCTTGTGCATCCATTGTGGCAGCCATCGATGTTCAACGATGAGTTCTAGAGGGGAAGTACTCTTGTATCGCATGCAACACTCGGCGATAGCAACGAACTGCTCGAACTCGATCTCTCGTGGAACCATTTCGTTATGCATGTGTGCTGCGTGCAATAAAATCTCCAGAGAACCCAGGTGGTTCAACTCAACCTGCGGCATGCGATAAAGCTTGGCTTCGGAGCCATCCTTACAGAAATATTTTGTTGGGGGTAGCGGGAGCAGTGTCGAGATATCGTCATCGTCGTAGAGATGGAGACTGCTAGAGTGCCCTGCAAACATGCGCGCAAAGATAGGTGATGTCTCAGCAAGCATGTAAGACGAGACTCGAAAACGTAGTGCTGGATCGCTGTGGTTACATCCAGGGGCATTGTTGGCGAACTCTAGTATAGCATCGCCGCGCTGTGAGATTGCGAACTCTTTGATGGTCCGGTCAGGCGAGATGCCAGACTCTCCTGTTTGCAGAAGCTGTCGAATCTCGTTCAGCTCCTGCTTGATTCTCTCGTAATCATAAAAGCGCATTTCATATTTCGGAAACTACAATTTGTCAGCCGTTGGTCTCTTGTGTATCTGACCAGGACCACACACGAATTGGGGATCTGCCGACATGACCCGGGTTACACTGGCATTGCGCATTCGCTGCACAGCCTCCTTTCGAAACCGCTTATTCGTGAACAGGGCTTCCACCTGTTCCGGCGTTGCATCGCGCTCGTTGTTCTTGTAGGTCTCAATTAGACTCGTCCGGCAAGCATCGGCAAGGGACTCGAGGTAGTTCTTCCAGTCGCGCACAGAGGACAGCCAGGCATCCGTCTGGTGTATGCTCTTTCCAACACTCCCAGAGACAACCTCAGCAAGACTTCTTCCGCTGAAAGAACTTCTTGTATCGTAGATCTGGCCAGGACTTTGTGGAGATTCGACTGTTGAGTCACGGCGGGGGAGGTCACCACCATTACGAGAACCGCGACCGAGTTCTTCTGTGAGAATATGTCGACATAGCGTAGCACATTGCTCCTTGTATTTTGTGAAGTCTTTGTAAGCTGAGTCGACGTGGTTGGGCGTCGTAGGAAAGTTGCGAGGCATCCGCTGAAGTATGGTCTGTAGTTGTCGGATATGGGTTTCTTGGCTTTCTAAAGGATTCGTGGAGTGGCTATCTGGGGATCTGAGGTGAAGGTCGAGGTCGGAGGTGCTTGTTTCGGGGGCATGTTGACTGATTATTTTGATCTATACCAGTTCGTCAGTATGAGTCCTCTGATCATGAACTTGACTAACATACCCCTCGTCTCGGGATCTTGTTGATCAATGACTTTGTCCATTGTCGGCCGCCTCCGGGTGGAGGGCCATCGCTGGAGGTTCTTGAGACCATATCGACCCTCATGGATAGGTTAGATTGTTTGTCGCCGGAGGGAACGGAATTACGGAGGGAGCGCATCAGGACGCGATGAGGAGCGCAGCGTCAATGCCAGCGCCTGACCACAGCATTGTAGTCACAGCGTGGCAAAGAGGCGCCTCGCTGGAGGGTAGCGTATGTGAGATTTGTAACGTATTCGAGATGTGGATTAGGTCTCTAGGTGTTTCGTGTATGTAGAGTCGAAGGCGTTGCTGGATCGTCCGTACGGCTGGGGTTGTCGGATCTTTGGTGCGACGTTGGTGGAGGGTTCCAGACAGCTGGAACTGGTATTCCCACGTTCAAACCAAACTCCTCTGGGAAGATTAGGCGCGCGAAGGCGTACTGACGAGTCAAGTGAAGGTTGTAGCTGTCGACCGTAAAAGCGAGGTCTCGAGAGTCGGTGATTTAAGTCGTCAGTTATTGTCGTCGTCTTGAGATCAGAGTCAATGCAAGGTGAAGATCGGGGCCCGGGAAGTCATTGACAGAAAGTGGAGGACGCTTGGGTCTGAAAGGTGGGTTAGGACTTCCCCTTCCCTCAGCCTCTGGTCGGACGGAGTCTGGGGGTTCTGACGAAGCTGGGGTTGAAAACTGGGGCAATCACAACTTGGCGTCTGGGCCTTTATTAGCGGGCGCCCATGAACTCCTAGTTTCTCTTATGCAACAGTGATGAAGAGAGGGGGTCGCAAAACGAATGCGAGTCTATGAGAAGACGGTGAGAAGAGGTAAAAGAGAAACGAATGGTGATTTGAGTTAAAGAAGAACTGCTTCATAGGATTGGCACAGTACGGACCGTTCCGATAGAGGCAGATGAATCAAGTTGGGCAACAGTAAGAGGCGCCAGGTGAAAGTATCCATGGTACGGTACTTACCTACAGAATATACACTGTCACTGTTGGAACTGATGCAATTAGCATGACATTTATGGGAATGCAATGCTTGCTTGTTCAGTGGATCTCTATCCCCAGCAAGTTCGTTGCTGCATCTGGCGCAAAGAGGTAAGAGGCATTGCGGGGGAGGAGTCTCAAAAACTTACTCACTCACTCAATCTTATCGTGGTATAGGACTCATCAAGGACTCGTCAGTGGACTATGAGATGAACCATCTTAATTATATATCGGAGACTAAACTGCCTCAAAATACTTCTTCAAGTCCACCAGCTTGTCTCTTGCTATTTATAAACTCGTTCTGACTAACTTCTAATACCTCCTTTTATAACAGCATGTGATGTGAAGGTCCACAGCATCGTACGTAGCCCAAGGCAAGGGACTTGTCTATCATATCCGCTCAAAGCTTCCGTCATGGAGCAATCACAAGCCCGTGTTATCAATGAATACGATATTCCCTATTTAGATTCTACATCGGCACGTTTTTTCTCTCCGTGTCAGCTTTTCAGCAGAGCAGGCATCAAAAGCTCCATGCATGAAACATGTACGTATGTACGGTACATGCATCGTATTCCAGGCAACGTTTAACGGTCAGAACCATCGATAGGCGTTGAAAGCATAACAAGCCATTTGACAACTGCCTCATTTCATGCGATGATATCATTTCTGTAGCATAATATGTCCGATTTCTATTGTCAGGGCCAGGCTACCATTTGGGAGCAAGAAAGCACAAGACTTTAGGATGCCAAAATAAACTTAGTAAAGAAACCCCTAAACTTAGGCTGAATTTACCTGAATCTTTTTATCACTTAGGATAAAAATCCTAAGCTTCCTTACCGGGCTACTGCATAACACAACAAGTTCATCTTGGCGCCTTTCGCATGGCGATGAGACAAGCCGCAGCCGATGCATTTTATTCAGTGGACATGTTTTATTTCTCGAAACCCGATAATGACTATCTGTCAGTAAATGACTTGCTCCTGTAAGCTGTTGACGATCCTACATGAATTCAGAAATGGACGAAGTCGTGGTAAAAGGCGAATGGACTTCTTGATACTGATAAAGGTCGGAAAGATGCATTCAACCTGATTTTCCTCACTGAATACATATCATGCCAGTATTCGTGATTTCAAGTCCATTTTTGAACTAGCAAGTCTTAAGAAGTCAATTGATGTCATTGTGGTTCGTAGAATCTCATTATCTTCCTCCTCACCCTATACTCATTACTCACTCAACCCCGTCTCAAGCCTTTTCACCAAACACAAAAACAACTCTATCCCTCCCCTTATCACCCCAACCCTCTTCAACATCCTCGATCCTATACTTCTTCAACCCCTCATCTCCCAATCCCACAAGAACCTTCAACATTCCCTCCGTCTCAACCCCCAGCTCCCTCGGGTCCCACGCCCCCGGCCCGGAGCCCCGCACCGTGACATCTCTCCTCCTCAGCCCCATCGCCGAAATATCACCAATATCACCCGCCATAGAACCAATGTTGATCCACGTGATGGGATTCTTAGCACTAGCTGTGCTGGGACTCAACAGGAACGCATTAGGCCACGGACCGTAGAGGAAGTCGAGAACAATGTCTGCGTCTGCTGCGGCGGAGAAGTCCGTGGCGTTGGGTTCTTGAAGAACAACGCTGGCGTCGAGATCGAGTTTCGACAACGCGTCTTTGTTGCGGGCTGCGCCTACGACGGTTGTAGCACCGAGGTGACGAGCTACTTTGATGGCGATCTTTCCACTGGCGCTGGTGACGCCGTTAATGAAGACCTTGTAAGGTTTGCCCTCCTTTCCAGTCCAATCAACACGCTTCCGCAGCGCCATCCAGCTCGCCATGACGGGGTTGACCATAGCAGCTGCGACAACAGGGTCTACGCCCTCGGGAAGCTCAACGATGTTGTGAGTTGGCGCATTGACGATCTCGGCGTAACTGCCTTGCTTTGTACCAAGCAGAGAAAAGTAGACTTTCTTGCCAGTAGAGACATTAATGCCTACGCCGTCGACGCCGGGAACATGAGGGAGCTCAGTAGCAGTGTAGTGCTTTCCCGCTGCGCGTGTGCGGACGAGTTGGTGAAGACCTGCAGCGAGGACTTTGATCTCTGTCTCGTTGTCGTGAACTGGAGCTGCAGGAGGGGGAACTTTGATGGACTTGGGAGGTTGACCCCATTCCGTGACTTCAGCTGAAAGCATGCTCATCTTGATAGTGTATCCGTGAATGAGTTAAGACTTTTTTTATCGTGAGAGTAGAGTGAAAAATGAGAACATAGTGTGAGGACCACAATGACCTTGAAGTGGAATCATACCGACGTCTTTATACTTCAACTTACACACCGGATCTATCAAACGGCAACTAACGGAACCAATGTGTCAGCACTATTTCAGCCTCTCAAAGACAACCATGGCCCTTAGTAATGAAACCCCTCTATTGATAAGCTCTCGGGAGCAAACAAAATTACCGCGCGAGAAGCTGCAGAATATTGAATAATACATCATGTAATCGTGCTTTGCGTCTCAGATTGACGGAACTTCGGCATTGTCCCCACCGATTTTGGCGGTTATACGGAATGAAAAGGGCGATAAATCGTAGAGTAGTCCGAGTTATTATCTGATCCGGAGATCATCACCGCGGACCTCCGAGTCGAGACCGCGGGGATGGCGAATGCTTCATCATAACCTACCAACTCATCGATCCAGGCAGCGGTCATCGCAATCCAAAGAAACTAATATGCATTAAAACTTTCATTTATCTCTTTTCTGTGCTTCGTTACATCTGGCTATGCTTTTTACTGACAACCATCTAAAAAAAACCGCTTGACCCTTTGCCCATGCAGCCTGTAAGGATATGAACCGCTGTCCTGCCCCCCCCCCAAAGATGGACTTGTCTTAAATGCAATTGCAGCTGTGTATATAAAACGCCTCCTCCCAACCGGCCATGTGTAGAAAGACGCCAACGCCTCTTCGTTTCCATGTTTGCTTGCAACCAACCGACTGACCGACCAGCCTCCCAACCATCCATCCATCTTCGCTCTCATCTAGCCAGCGGATCCGGCCTTGCTGTTCTTCTGCTCTTCCATGCCGCTCCCCGACGTTGCCAATCTGTATGTCAAGTCCGCAGACCGCTGCGTTATAAATGCTATGAGTAACACCGTTGGACATCAATCGTACACTCTTGCTACATATGTCAATATCTGGAAACCATCCAGAATAATCTCCAATGTGCCAGTTCTCCCCCTCATGTTTTTAGGCTTTTCAAGTCATCGTGAATCGTTGATTGCGTGTCAACATTGCAAGTTGCCTTATCCAAAATGACAAACTGCCGGTTAAGATCAAGGTCCTGCTTTACAGGCTTATCCCAAAGACACTCGTCAAGGGGAGTATCGACATGTCTCGTCACTTCTCAGATCGAGACTATCGATTAACCGCCCTTTCGTTCCGACTCGTGCTTGGGGGGCTGCTCGCCGTTTCCTTGTTGCCCGTTGTTGTTGGCGCCCTTCTTCTTTCCCTTGCCTGCTTTTTGCCAACCGCCGTCGGTTTCACTTCTAGCTCCACGAACGTGGCCGTTTTCTCGGGCTCCGTTGACCTTTTGAGAACCCGACTTCTGGTTCTTCTGAGACTTTGTACCCTCCTGAGGCTCTTGAGTTCGCTCTTCGATTTTCTGATTAGACTTTGGTCCATCTCCTCGTCCTGTTTTAGGACTGTTCTGCTTCTCTGACTTCCAAGGTCCATCCTTTCGAAGAACTGTGGGAGAAGGAGTGCGGTTCTCGTAAACTGGTGAAAGATGAGCAAAATCTTGACCAACTGGTGGTCTGTTGATGCGGTTCTCAGCAATGGCAAGATCAAGAGGAGCAATCATGCCATTCTGTTGACGCGACATCAGGCGCTGGCGTGTCGAAGGGGACAATCGAGAGTTTGCTGCCACCATTGGGTCCTGTACGATATGAGGACTTGCCATGTAGTAAGCGCTCATCATCGCGATACGATCGCGGAATGATGGATCGTCTGCCGTGGATGGAGCTGCAGCCATCATTGGGGCAGCGGAACCATTGGCCACTACAGGAACAGGGTTGTAGGCACCTTGTTGGTTCATAGCTCCTTCAGGTACAGCATGCGGCATAACGGGTCCATCAACAGGAAAGCTGGGAATACCATTTGATCCGTGAATCTGCAAGGGGTTCTCAAGGTTGGTCGACTCATCCGATGTAGTGCTACCTGTTCCTGAAGGTGGTTGGCGTGGGCTTTGGGTCACGCTTGTCTTGAGACTAGATCCATTAACAACCAATGGACGCGAAAGATTCTTGTTTTGACCTCCAGGGAAAGGGCCTTGTGCCAAAGGTGCCGATGATGCATTAGATGAGAAATTTCGTGCATGACCTAAAGGTGAAGGCGATCGGGATGTCCTCTTCATTCGGCGGTCGAGAATTGTCTGAGGAAGTTGATCTGTGGAAAGTCGTCGTCGCCCTGGGCTCTGACCGGAGACATCCCCAAAAGCAAGACCATTCGCCACAGCCTGTGGCTGAGGCTGCTTGCTGGGACTTGGGCTTTCCGACAGATAAACAGAGTATTTGCCCTCTTCTGATTGTGGAGAGTCCGTGTGTGCCTTGGGAGTCTCGTCGAAATCTGTATCATCAGACATAAAGCTTGGGATTGGATTGCCGTTAACACCTCGAGAATGGCTTGGACCATTGTAAGATTGAGCACCGAAATAACCGGGAACTGCTTGTGCTGTAGACGGAGATCGAGATGCGGGTTGCGAATGTGAACGCAGAGCACTGTTGGATCCTTGGACACCTGTTTCATTATTTATACCATTTCGCTGAAGCGGGCGACGAAAGTCTTGGGTAGCACCCGAGGTACTAGCAGGAGACGAGGGATACGTTCCATAACTTGCGCCCGCTTGGGGGAAAAAGGGCGTGCCCAAAGTCATTCCATATAGAGCATACAAGTCTGGTCGAAGAGGAGCGCTGAGTGGCGGATTATCAAATGAATTTGTCCTGGAACGATCTGATGCCTGTTGAGTCTGTTGCTGGCCAGATCCTGTACTTGTAGACATCCTCTGTTGCTGCTGTTGACCCATTGCTTGAGCTTGAGCTTGAGCCTGAGCCTGGGCTTGATGCTGCATAAATGCTGGTGATTGACTGGCATACAACATTCGCATGTTCTCCTGGTGCAACGCCATTTGAGTCATGAGATCCTGCTGTGCGTACTGAAACTGGAACTGTTGGTTTTGGTACCACTGTAGATCCTGCGCCATGTTGACCGGCTGCATAAACACATTGTTGTTGTTGGCGTCGAACTGTGGAACACCTGCAGATGCACGTCGATTCGAATTTCCGCCTCGGTAATTATTGTTATGTCTTCCGCCACGGTGGTTTCCACGACCTCCTCGGCCTGAATGTGTCTGCGAGGAGCTCCTAAGCAGAGCAGGCCGAGGTTGCGGTGCCGGTCGAGACCATACTCTTTCCTCCTCTTTAGGGAACACGTATTGCTCGCATGCCTCCTCGAAGTTTGCCACCGAAATCAGGTCAAATGCTCGACGTAACTCCATATGTAAACCGCGAAAAGAATAGTCATCGGCGGTGTTTCCGAGGTTACGAGAAGTATTGAACGGCTCTTCTACACAGAGCTGGTTGTTGATCGCATAATGCCACTTCTTTTCGTGCTTTGTGATCAGTTTGCCCTGCCGCACCGAGAGAACGTGCTTATCGTAATCAAACTCGTGAGCGTAGAAGCGAAAGAACTGAAACAAAAGCTCCGCAGTAGATGACTTGTTCTTTTTTCCATAACCAGCCAGTTTGTCAATATCGTCCGCGAAGTCGGGGGTGGTACCGTCGGGTTTGGGTAACTTATGTGGCGACTGATGCAATGCAGGAAGAACGGGAGGACTGCGCAGCTGCAGGAACGCGATAATCAGGCAGATCCATGTGTAGGAACTCAATGTGCCACCAAACGCTATCAAACCGTTAGACAAGTTGAAAGGGGTGGCAAAACAACATACCGGCATCGTTGACTATTCTTCTCCGTGTCCAATACTTTATAATCATTGCGAGCTCTCGAACTCTCGGGTCAATATCGATATATGTTCGAACCATGCGTGTATTTTCGAGCGCAAGCGTATTGTTGACATTCATATCGCAGGCAAGGCCCAGTTCAGGATCCCAGATCTTGACGATGGGCACTTTGGCGGCGGAAATGCAGACAACCTTCTCCATCCCCCCTGTTGATGTCAGCGTGTTGTTGGCGAATTGGGGAAAGATACATACGCTTTGCTAGGAGGTTGGCGATCATGCAGACATCCTCCAATTCGCGCCATGCGGTTGTGATGCAAATATCCACTAGATAGGGTTAGTCTGTAAATCATGCAGATTGAGGGTGTGGACGTACCATCAGAATCATCCGAACAAAGAAGATTCCCAGAAGACCCAAAAAGATTAACGCGGATATCGTGGCCTGGCCATTCGTCGTTGAAGGTCTTTTCGAGCTTTGAGACTAATTTCTTGCGATTCTCCTCGACAGCAGCGGTAGGGAGTAATCGGTCGTAGACCTCTCTCATATCTGTCGCCAACTTTCGCTCCTCATCCTCGGTCAACTTGCTCTTGACCGTCCTCAAGTCCAGCTTTTCCAGACGATCATTGCCGACTGAATACGGTATTCTCCTCCGAGAATTTATTTGGGCAGTCTCGTATTTGCAACTCGATATTCGCGGCGGTAAAGACTGAAGCGAGGATAACGTGCTATGTGTCTCAGAATAAGCTGATCGCGGGGAATGGTTATTTGTCCCCGTGGGCGACGGCTCGCGGTCTTCGAGAGAAAATTGGCGAGCGTGCTGGTGAGGCGTCGAGGGCACTGAACTAGAGTGGGACTGAGCCGAAGGTGCGGACCGTCGGGGTAAATGCCTCGATGAGTCGGCGGCCTGCTTTGAAGACATTTTGGACGGAACCTCCTTGGAGGCGGCAACCGATCGACTCTTGTCTAAATTCTGATGTGACCTACTCCCATGGCCTCCAGCTGTGCTCCCCTTACCGGAGGCGTCTCTTAGCGACACCTTGCTAGAAGATCGCGACCGAGGCGCTGCCTGGATATGAGGAGCAGAGATGACGGGAGGGAGTGGCGGTGTCTGCAGGCCGCCGCCGCGGGATGGGGAGATGAGCTTATTGTAGTGGAGGAGTTGAGCGTGGTAGATGTTGGACTGTTGTGGGAGGAGAAAGGGGAGGAGATCGAGGTGAGAATGGAATTGTGTGGCGGACGGGTCGGGGAAGAAGGAGCCCTCGACGGCGGAAGCGCTGTGGGTACTCGTCGCCGATGGTGTCGTCGGATTCGGTGTGCTCGATGATATCGTCGAAGCAGATGTCCAAGGACTGGAAGGATAAGGATGTTGAGGTTCGGCCGTTGTGGTCTGGGCGTCCATATGGAGCAGTGAGCGAGCCCCGGGGCGGTTCAAGTGATTGCGGGGACCGACGGCAGTATGCGTGACGACGTTTGGGTGCGTCTGGGCTCGTGGGGATCTCTCTTTGCTTGGTGGCGGCGAAAGCTGTGGAATATGGAAAATGGAGCAGCAGGAAATCGTCGTTGCAGTTCTGAGCGCTAGAGAGGGTCTCAAGATCTCAGCATGAGACCCAATGCCGAACAAAGTCTATCGTGAAAGCCAGGGGGCGAATCTCAATCTGGTCGCTGAGAGGCGCTGTTCCTGGGTGGGAATAGCGAACGAGGCCGTGGAAATGGGAAGTTGTACGGAGCAAGAAAGTACTGTAAAACGAAGCGAAACGATAGCGTATACGACCGAAAGGCAATGGCGAACACAACAAGGGGCGCCGAGTGCGAGTGCGAGTCGAGAAAGGTAAGGAATTGCAGTCGCAGTCGGTATAACAACGATTTCCCGGGGCACGGGATAATGATGGAAATATAGGATTCGAAAGATGGTGAACAGTACAGTGGACAGTAAGTGAACTATGGACGTGTCGGAGACGCTTGTGCTTGTGCCTGTGGGGGGGCTCTTTGCCAAAAAGGGGCCGCTCGGTGCGAGGGACGCCGGTTCACCTCGACTAGTCTCGTCGGGGGGAGGGCAAAACGACGGTGCTCGCTGTATTGGATCAGGGCGTAGAAGGGGGATCGGGTAGAGCAGAACAGAACAGGAGCAGAGCAGCTCAGAGGACAAGAAGCGTAGTAGAGTTGATAGTAGAGAGAATTATGAAAGAAAACAGAGACAAAGCAAGATTGGAAAATGCGGATGTGTATGGGAATGACAAGAGATGGCGTCTAGCGGGATAGACATGGGACATGGACATGGACATGGAGAGCCCGTTTAGTTTAGTTTAAGTTTTAGTCTGAGGGAGAGAGATCAAATCAATCAATCAAGACAAAAAAGGCGAGAGAGAGACCTAGACACTGAGAACTGAGAATGAACCGAGCCAAACTGAGGTGGTCCTTCTGATCTGACGGGGACCTAACCTAACGATAACTGGTTACGGTAGTCGTTGTTATTGGGGACAGAGACACAGCACAGGCCTGCTACAGGGCACACGGGGAGTTTTAGTTAGTGCAGCAGGTACCTAGGGGATCTGAGGTGAGGGTGTGAGGTACAGGTCGCACTGTACCTGGGACTCGGGCATTATTCCAATGTGCAGCTGGACTGTAAATAGTCCACACCTCCGAGAGCATAAGCTCACCTGCAGGTAAATGGACTTATTCAAGAATGAGCTGACCTAAGCCCTATTTACACTCTCGCCCTCACCATTTTGGACAATCTATCGAGGTGTATTTACGCACCAACCTTTGCGGCTGTTGCTCGACATTCACTGCTGCACTCACTGGGTAATCACAGTGCTGAGTACAGTGTTTCTCCAGCTGGCCGCTGTCAACGCCAATTAGCCCGACACCTCCCCGTCCGCCACGGCGAACAGACCTTTGTAACCTTGAGAGAGAGAGAGCGTGGATAATAGAGCAGCCTCAGCAGAGTCGACTGCAAGCAAAGATCACAAAAGGGTCAATGTTTTTCAGTAGACTGGAGGGATGGGAACATTTGGCATGCGGCGGGTGACTTTGACAGTAACAGCCCAGGGCGCAGAACGGGGCGAGTCTCAGGGTCACTCACCATAAAAAATGATCTCCATCTGAAGAGAGAGAGAGATCTCCACCAAGCTAACGCCCAGCGCATGGCAGCAAGCCTCCGCAATATCTTTAGTTATTAGCAGTGAACCTAATGGAATTAAATAGCCCTACCCTGCCCTGGTCTGGTCTGGCTTCTACTTCTGGATGGAATAATTCCAACCCATAGGACGCGAGAGTAGGTATCTTATTTCAATATACCGTGCGATTTGCCGATATTGCTGACTGTTCTGGCCTCCACTAACAAAGAGTCGACGGCAATTAAATGTTGGGCCCAAAGATTGCCTCTCTCAGATCACATCACATCACATTAGCCGCACCCATTGACGATACGCCGTACGACACAACCTGTAGACAGAGTGCGTCGTTAACTTGCTTGTCGGATTTACAGCTGCTTCGCCCTCCATGGCACCTCCTGGCTAGCGCTGTGTCAGTGTCTACAGGGGAGGATACCGAGCAGGGACCCTGATTCTTGCTATGGAGTCCACCCCTGCCGCTGTACGGGCTGTATCCACTTCTCCTAGCCCTGGATCTATCCCCCGGCTGGTGACTCCTGGCCGCTTGTGATGCATCCATGCCATGCCATGCCCAGGCTTGCAGATTGTTGTGCCGCTACCAACCACAAAGGTTGCATCGCACACAACTTTATGTCAGATGATACTTTGTCATAAAGTCACCACCCATCAGAGCATCTCGTTCCTGAGAGGGCGGGTTCTGGACGTCGAGGGGTCGGTCCTTCAATTCCCCTCAAACTCAGGACCCCTTTGTGAGATGGGAATTCTGGGTCTGGGCACCACGAAGGTGATTATTGATGGCAAAAATAACCCAAAGTTGTAACAAACCTGAAGTGAAGTGTAAATGGACATTCACGGCCGGATATGTCCGTGGCGGGTACGGATATGGTGGCTTGCTTGCCCTGCTGCTGAGATGCAGCCTCAAATGGAAGATGCTGTGTTTGTGTGGGGAAGATGCAGGTAAAGCTAACTGATCTGCGACTGTGATGATGTCGGCATGTGTGTGGAGGAGAACGTCCTCCCTTTTCGATGCATTTGTAGACATGGACATGCCTAGGATCGAGATATTTGCACTGCAATAGATATCACCTATCTTTCCGGCAAGCTTGACAAAAAGTAAAGCAGTTTGGATTCTTTGGATTCAGTTGACAGTCACTAACAATATGAACGTGATATTTCAGTGGCGTTTGTTGGCTCTCGCTTCAACCACGTTTATACACATCACACCCAATCGTGATATGTCAAATCAACCTGAAGCAATTATCCACCTTGTGCTGGGCCGCGAACCAACATAACACGACTTGATCAATCATCGACGGCAACATCGGCCAATACGGGAATATTTGGTGAACACGCCCAACAACGGCCCGTGTGTTTGCCTCCGAACTCTAGTTATCCCCTGGGCTGCCAGCACACATGGACGGACAGGTCCAAGGCGTCCTCTAAACTTTAAGAGAGACCTCAACATACTGCTAAGGTACACCCATATACAAACCGCTCGCTCACCGCCCCTCGTCATGCTTCGTGCAAAGGCTGAAAAGTCAACAAAATATGTAGCAGAACCTCAAGAGTCTAGTGCCTGTTTCGCCCAGCCAACAACCCAATTTGAGAATGCCGAGACACCCTCTTGTTCTCGACGGTAGGACAGATTAAGTTGTCTTTTTGCAGAGGATACAACGCCTCACTCGTATCTTTACTTAGCATCTCGACCAACTCTAGGCGGCATTGAATTCTCCATCATGTCTCACCAAAAATCAGCCTCTTACTCTCTCAAACCGAAATTTCTGCGCCACTGCCATACCTTTGAGTCTCCCTTCTGGACCACCAAATAACTCTGGTTGAACTTAGCGTATCCCTTTTCTGCCAATCTCAGGAACAAGATCAGCCTCAACACATGATAATTACCTAGAGAGCTACATATCGAGTTAAGCTCATCCCTTGCGGGTTGTCTTGGCCAATCTTACTCTCGGTGATCTGTTATTACGTAGTATATCTCTTTCTTCGTATCACCTGCGATACGGCACGTCTATACGATTTCCCCGTCCGTATCTTTGTACTATTCCTGTTCTTCTCACTCAGGTCAAGTCAGGTCAGCACTGGACACGTCTTGGTCTCGGGAGATCATCCACCGGCCTCAAGCCACATTAAGGGACAGGGGTGGTCTGGAACTTTACCTTTCTCTGCCGCCGTTCACCATGTTACAAGTGTTTATTTTGTTTTGTGGTTTTACTTTTAGCCATGTCTTTTCAGCTCGTGTCTTCTGTTGACTATGGCGCACACACTTTACAAGCAACTATTACCGCTACAAGTACGACCACACCTTTTTTGAGGTCTATTTAGAGTCCGGGTTGCTCAGAGTTACCTAGTCGGTCGTTTCCTTCGGAGCTGAAGCACAGTGTGTCTCCTTGTGACCAGTCAAACGTCATGCCTTGACTTTGCTGGGGCCGAAAGCTGATTTCAAGCTGACGAGAGGTGGCGGTAAAAGTCACGAATTGCTGGCAAGCGCAAACCATTCAAACTCATTTACTCTTTCCATGGGTGGTATTGAAGCAGCGGCTGGCTGAGGTAAACAATTGGACCCCCGCTTACTCAAGGTCTTCTCATCATCTCGATATTGGGCCAGAATATTACTTCACTGCAACAAGCACAGATGCGCGGCAGCCAAGCGGGTGCCAACTCCAATACATGATGATTTCTTAGCTTTTCCGACAGTATCGGATGACTGCTCATTTATTGACCATCACAAGGGCCAAACGCCCACAAACGCGATGCCTGCAATTCCCCAATCGACGTCATTTGTGATGCGTCTTGAACGACCAAGCGGTCGACGAGGGAGAAAAAGAGGCACTGCTCTGTGCAACCGTACAACCAGTCACAATGCGCAAAGGACACCCCGAAACGTCCCAGAGGCCATATTTTCCGGCTCGATGCTGTTCGCTACAGCGGTCAAGAGCGTTTCATCACAAAGCCATCAAATAGGCCAGGGTTTGTACGGAAACCAATGCTCCTTTCCGTCTGCAAGATTGATTGCCATTGGTTGGAATGATTGCCATGCTGCTCTCTTGCCAATACAAACGTCGCGGGCCTGGCTTGACACGCCATCAAATCGCGTTCAAGTGCATAGAACGGGCGGGCACATTAGATCGGGAAAGCAATGTCCATCTCTAGCTTCCACTTGATGCCTGTTTCTTTTGTCGGCATGCTTGAACTACCGAAACTGTGGGAAACGGTGTTGTTCGGGAGTGTTGCATGACTGAAATGAAGCTTGATTTAAAAGTCCATGGTTGGACATGCAAATGGTGGTGTCACCTATAACCTCGATATACTGAGGAAATGGCTCATGCTTAATACAAGTCTCCAAACCCTTTCCATTGATACACGATGGAGGAAGGGCAGAGTTTCCATTGGTGGTCGTTTTGCTGTCTGTGCCTCTTTGACTTTTGCGATGGGGACAGAGTGATAAGATCTGGCCATCCTTCTGAATGTTCGTCTTTTCACTTTGTTCTGCTACTCCGAGTTATTCCAAATACTGACTTGTCACTATAGCGGGCTCTAGGGCACCAGCAACAGTTGAGTTCGACTACGAAACATCGATCTTCAATCCGGAAAGCCCACAGTATATTTCACCACGCCAGTGGGGGAGAACTAGGACCTTTGTTCTTGCTGCACACCTAGACTGTATGAGAAGATTCCCTCCTTTTGACAAGCATATTATATTGAACCTCCTACGCTATGATTTCCGCCCCTCGGATTCCCGAAAACGGGAAAGAATGCTGGTTCTTCGACAGTGTTGCCATGATATTTCCGGGGTGCATGCAAATATCACAATGGGCGCTCTTCGAGAACAGGCTCGAATAGGGGTGAGAGACTTGATTCTTGCACCAAACTTGGTGAATATCCTTTCTAGCAAAAAGGCCACATATTTACACTTCGTTGTCGATCCAACAAAACCAATTTGGGGAATATCGACCACGTTCGAAAATGCCCGCTACCTTCAAGGTCTTTCAAACAAGGCTGGTAGGGACGCATTCTTGGTGGTCTCCGAGCCGCGGCAACTCTCGAACGGAGTCTATTTCGCTTCAGACCACCTTGGAGTCAGGGCAATCTCCTTTGGTGAGACCGATGTGACACAAAGCTCCAGCTATGAACAGCCGGGAATTTGGTGGACTTTCCAAAACACTAACAAGTCGCAGCGATACTTTTTGAAATGGTACAGTGATGTGAGTCGGCCCGTGATTTGAGCTACAGGCAGAGGATTGACAAAGACGAACCGCGCAGGGCTTTAAAATGCGCGATTTACACGTGGTGAAATCGCAAGAAGACGTTCTGGCTCCGCTGGCAAGGTGGTCGTTGCTACCACCAAATCCGGAAGCCATCTGGTACTTGAACCTCGATGACAGGGCTGGTGGTCGACACTATTTCAAGGTTTTGGAGTGTGAAGGCCCTGAGATCACTGGCTATTCAGCATGCCTGCTTGATGAAGACCTGCTTTACCTGCATAGTCATCGTGAGGGCGAGGATTTTTCATTCTATAGTGAAGGTCGGGGAGACCGACTACATGCAGTGTGGCTATATTTTCCAGTCGAGAAGCACGAGCGGATCGTCGAAGTCTGGCGCCTGAGGAGAAGGCCAACATTCTGGCGCGATATTCTTCTAGTACGTTACAAAAGCCGGACAGATGGCAACGCGTAAATGGGTGCTGATACAATCTAGCTACGAACGAACAAGAGTCGCGTTTTCTTTCTAGGAGCAAACGCCAATATGGCCCAACCAGATGCCATCTTCGAACGTGTGGCCTTATTGACCGCCCAACCTTCTCGTCTCTGGTTCAGTTCTCAGGGAGACGGCGTCGACTGTCTTGCGTTCGACTGTGAGGACAAACGCCACGACAAGAACGAAGCTCCCCCATCTTTCCACGACCCATCTACATGGTCCTCAAGGATGAGTGTCCAGCAGGTCTTCAATAAGTCGGTTAGACTTGGAGGTGTGACTGAAGTCGTCCCCTGCAGAACTTGGATCCCGGGATCTACTGGGATTGTCGGTCTCATCTTCACCTACTCCGATGGCTCGAGGGAGTCGGTAGGACAAGTCCGTCTTGATCGTGTCCTTCCACCCATCGAGGTTGATCCGGCCGGAGAGATGTGGATAGGGGCCAGACTGCTTCACCCTAGCGGCGCGGTTGTGGAGTCGATGAGAGTGATTCCGTCCACTGGCCAAACCTTCCATGGTGGAAACCCTTCACAGGAAGGACTGACCTGGTTGAGGATACTTTGGCGGGGTCGGTTAGATTGGAACTTTCTGTATAGCAAATGCTTCATCAATGTCAGCGATCAGGCTAATGTAAATCAGCATATGAGCATTGATGTGTTGCTGGAGAGCTGGGCTGGGAGAGAATGGGATAAAGAGGAGGTGTCGGGGCAGCTTGTTGTGCGAGCCCGCTGAGAAGGCATCTTGACTCTTAGGATATCTCCATTCAATTTCATCTAAGTTACGACTTTCTTTAGTATCAAGCCAACAAGATTCTCGCTCCATCTTCTAACTCCATAACATCATCTGCCCTCGCCGCTTTCCCGCCCCAAATCACCGTCCCAGTCCCATCAACAGCAAAAGCACCAGCTTCCTGCCACTTATTCCCCATCGTTGTCAAAGGCCCATCATCTGCTTCATCCTCCACATTATTCGTATTAACTGGTTTCTTCTCATTCGTCTCCTTTCTCTGTATCGCTCCAGCCACTTTCTCTCCCAACCATCCCGACTCTTTCCATCCTTGAACTTGTGTCGTTGGATTGAGTACATACCACATACTACTCGTCCCTAAACCCCATGCTGCATAGATAGCCCTCTCCTCATCGACTATGACGCGAACGCTCCAGGCGCCGCCGAGGAGGGATACCCATTTTTGGGTTGCCTGCTCTGAGGCGTGGGATACGGCTATGCATGTTAATGCATCGCCATATCGATTTGCCATTGTGCGAAGATTAATAAATGTCTTTTGAGCAACTGCGCATCATTAGCGTTGACATCAGCATCTTGAGAACGGTAACTTACAAGCACAACCAACACAGCGTAAAAACACAAGCAGAACTCTCTTGCCCCCACCAACCCTCAACTTCCCCGTCTTGTCAAAGGGTGCTTTATCTCCTATCCCTGGGAGTCTACCCTTAGCAACAGCAGCAGGTGGAGGCGTCAACCACGGCTGAACAGTAAGCGGCAGAGACCGAACAGACATCCAAGACGTCCAGCCTGAGTACGTTTCATTATCGAGATCTGCCGGTGGGTTTTTGCGCAGTTTATTTGGCTCGCGCTTCTTTTCTGAAAAGTCAAAGACATCGCTTGGTATACCTGCTTTTTTGAGGGCGAGCTTGGTTGTGAATGATGAGAGCATCGTGAGGAATGAGATGTGAAATGTGAGGGTGATAGAACTAGGGAAGACTGCGGGCCGGGCCGATGGAGATATGGGGTGAGACAATTATAGGTTGAGCATAGCACGGGAATGGATTGTTCGATGAGATTAGTGAGAGTAAGTTGTCATGTTTGTTCTTTGTGTTGTGAGAAAGATGAGACGTGGTGTTGAGTTGAAACTCCAAAACAGGGGGTTGTGATATGACGCTAGTAAGGGTTTGGAATGGGGGCGACTGGTTTTAGGGTAACGCGAATGGCAAAGCTCTATCGGCTGGAATGAAGAGAAGGGAGTCTGGAGAGTATCTTTGTGATTCAAAAGGCCAGTAAATATTGTTATTTAATTTCATTGCCTTTTACGCAGTCTTCTAGGCTGTTGTTGACATGACATAGGTAAATGGCAGTACAAATTAAAGAACCATCAGACGCCTAGACTATTGCTCTTCACTTTTCATATAATACAGATAATTACAACAAGATGACCAACAGCTGAGCAACCTAAGAGAGCACGATTACCATTTAATTTCAAGTTTAAGAGGATTGCGTTTTTATTTAGGTTGAACTATCATAAAATGAAGGATTGTTTCTCATTCTCCTGAACGCTGTGAGCTCTCTGACATACATAACCCTCGATCTTCCGCAAATCGTGTCTCCAAAGGATCGCATCATGGAATCCCAATAAAAATCTCAAAGTCCGTAGATTCTGTAGTTGCCGTTGTCTTCGGCCTTTCGGTAAGCCTGTTCAATATTGTTTGGATCTAGTTGAAGCTTAAGTTAGCTGCAATACTTGTCGTTGCTGGGAATGCTCCGCAGAAGCCAACAACTCACCAACATTCCCAAGTAGGAGCATCAACGGTTTGACGATCGGTTCCTGCTCGGCCGCATCAAAAGCAGCGTACTTGGCGAGAATATGACCCATCTCGTCTTTTGGTGTCCCGGACGTGTGATGTGACAATTCACATTTGCCTGAGCCCGCATCCCTGGTCCAGTCGAGTCGTCCCCTCATGGGAACTACAAAAGTTGTGAAGCGTTCAAAACCTCCATCATTTCTCTCCATGAGATCTTCGTTGTCATCAATTCCTTCATGGTACTCGGACAGCGGTCTGAAATGTACGCTGTCTTGTTCGAATCCGTACATGATGGTGTGTTTGCTGGTCTTCGATTCCTGCCAATTAGAATCTAGGTAAAATGACCACATGGCATCTGCATGTACCGGTTTTGCTTTTTTGTAATCCCAGAGTTCAGGGTCAAAGTGAAAGTCGCCGACACAACTCTGAGAACCATCAGTGTAGGTAAGGAGTAAACCTGCTTCTGTCTCTCTACAGTTATAGGCGCTCATGCCGGGAGTAATATCCCTGACATTATCAAGACTTGCGGATGAATAAAAAGTGCCTGTAGTCCCCTCAAACGCGCACTCTCTTTCATACTTCCTTGGCTTCCTCCATGTGGGTACTGAATCGAAATGAAGCCATGCGAGGCTGGATGCAGGCAAACCGTCGAAGTCGCCTGTATAAAACATGCGGCATGGCATATTCCCGGGTAACTTGGCAATGCAATGGTAGGTTGCGCCTGGTACATCTTCGTGTGTTCCAAGGATAAGATTACGGTCGCGGTTTGTGACAACCTGTATCACCATATGGTCAGCACAGCCGTTGACATACAAACCCAGTGATCACGGCCTACTATGAGTGTGGATAGTGTTTCATGAAAACTGCGAATCCAGAGTTCAGAGACTCTCTCGCCAGACTCCATGGGGAAGTAAAGACGCATGATCTCTTCGCGCCATAGTCTCGGGTCGTATTCCGCAGACCCTGACGGATTTCCGGCCTGGTGAGAATTACAATGGACAATCGCACTGCCGATAAGACAGAAAGAATAGGCCACAGTACCGGGTTTATTCCACTCCATGGCTCGTACATATGTGGGAGGAATGCAGGAATCAGAAGCTCTGGGAAGTGGAACCTTTGGCCAGAGCCTGACTGTTGTAGGGGGAATATCCCATCGTATCTCAACTCGTTCGCAATTGAGGAACTCCAGAAACCTGTCTGGTGATCTGACAACACCCAAGCCACGAAGCTTCATGCCCTAGACCGAAGACGTGTCAGTAGAGTTTTGCCGTTAAGCAGTCACTTTGGCAATGCTTACATCAAATCTTGCTTTGAGATAAAACGTGCCGCGTTGTGGAGCGTAAAAGGTCCACTAGTACCCTTCAACTTTGCTCACGTTAGGCCGCTCGTCCCCTTTAGTGAAGATTACCTTGTTGACTCCACGGCCGTCGTGACGGATGAAAACGTTGAGGGGCTTCGTGATGGCCTTTCTATCAAGGACGACTTCCTCGTCTCCACCACGCGATCCGTAGGAGAATGACCGAATGTACCGACTGCCATCATAATTAACATACTGCGCCCATAGTACCGTATGCATTCTGACGGGAACCGATATATTTCCTGCTTGGTGATGGTCACTCTTTGACCAGAGCTGTTGGAACACACGAGCGGCTTGCTTCTTCAAGTCTTGCTCGCAGTAGACAGAAATGTCGCTGCAGACTTCCGGAGGTAGACGCCCGAGGAGAATCTGAAACAGATGTCGTCCAAAGGTGTGCTCCAGCCAGCGAAGGCGACGTCGAAACAGCGATTCGGGCATGTCAAACCGATCTCCAGGAAAGGTCACAGAAGGTACATGGTAAGACAATTGAGTATCGAAGATTGAGGTCCGAGAAATGCACTCGACACACGCGAGGTGATATCGCGTCCCATTACGATGAGGAGGGCAGCACTTCCCAAAAGTGAATTTGACGGGTTCACTGTTCTCCTGATCTATGATGTATGTGTCAGCGGTCAAGTACAGAGCCAAAGATGAGTAGATGGAATGATCCTTACATGAGATGATTTCGTCTTTCTGTTTAATTCGAAACCCGCAAAGGCCACAGGATCCCAAATTACAAACGATCTTGCGATCGATGCTAGGACCCCAGTTGTGGTCGGCGAATTCCAGTTCCATCGCGTGTCTCATTAGTTTGTCACGTCCACATGGACATGGAGTCTGCGAGGTTGACAAGTAAAAGAAAACAGAAAAAAAGGAGTTAAGCTCGGGATCTTCAATGGAGGCTCTAAAGATGATCAGTCAATGAGTTTCCAAGTTCATCCAGAAATATGACAAGTTTTCCTGTAAAGTCATGGCAAAAACACCCCCAGGTTTCTCAAGCTATCTCAAAACTCATGATTGGTCTTGCGGTTCGCACCTCATCAGGCGCCCAAACCGAGAAGAGCAGGCTTTCCAAGACAAAAGGATATAGGAAAGATCAAGTAGTATGAGAAACTTACTAGAATATGGCAAGAAGAATGCCCCAGCGAGATACCAAGTCTGGTTGTTGAGCGGGAAGTGGGAATATATCGACTTCTCCGAGTGTTATTAATGAAAGGAAGAGAAGTGAAGAAGCGAAAAAGCGAAAAAGAAAGAGGAGCCCCAGGAAATAAATTCATGGAGGGGCAAAAGTCATTCACTGATTAAGGCCGACTGATAGGGCAGCTGTGCGGGTTACACAATGGTAGACATTTGGCACCTGCTGAGGTGGCACTGACGTTTGAATACCTGCCTCAGGTACACAGTGCTCAAAAGCTGCAAATACTCTTTGGCTATGGCTAAATCCCATGTGTCTATAGACCTGTAGTGTTCTTCCTGTTTAAAAGTGAAGCTATTCATAGGTAAGCTGGCTTACTGACTGACCGACCAGAAGAAGGTCCTTCCGGAGATACATTGGGTTGCCCTCTGCTTGAGGAGGCCCTCGACAGGGTCGCCGAAAGGTCGCCGAAGGCAAGCCGGCTACAGCAGGAGTGGGATCCTTATCAAAGGCCTTATCGATCTCCTTGTGGTGGAGCCGAGTCGTTGGCGACTGGTTTAGGGTAACGCGAATGGTAAAGCCTCAGCGGCTGGACTGAAGAGAAGGGAGCCTGGAGAGGATCTTTGTAGCTCAGAAAGCCAGTAAATATTACTGTCTAAGTTCATTGTCTTTTACGTTGTCTTCTGGTTTGTAAATATCACATCTATGCAATGTCAAGAACAAAATAGCTATGAAATGCAACAACTTGCAATGCATTCTCCTGAATTTGGATGAGTTTGCAAACTTTCAGTGAGCTGCCGTCGTAAGTTGAGCAATGCTTGCTAGTGTTATCGCCATATCACTTCGAGCTTGGGGGAGCTATGTATAGGAATTAGGTTGAATTGTCGTGAAACGAATTCTTGTCTTTCATTTTCCCGAATATCGTGAGCTACCTTATCATACATAATCCTCATTCCTGCGCAAATCATGTCTTCAAAAGGCTAACCTTTTGCGATCTCAATCAAAATCTCAAAGCCCGAAGATGTCGTGGTTGTTGGTTTCGGCGGCCTTCCTAGCATAAAGGCTCAGATATCCAGGGCCTAGTTTTATCTCAGATTAGTATCTTGCTGCTGATACAGATGTCTCTTCGACTTACTAATATCGCCAACCAGAGAAGTAACGGATTTTTCAACCGGGTCTGCGCGGCCCAACTTAACGTCTTCGGCCAAGACATGAAACATCTCGTCGTTCGGTTCACTGCGCTCGTGATGCGACAACACACATATACTGGAGTCGGAGGACATGGCCCAGTCGAGTCGTCCTCTCAGGGGCACCGTGAAATACTGTGGAACCCTGGGAGGTTCCGCCAAGCTCTCTTCGTCATCCGAAATCTCTTCTCCCAAAGTTTGTCCATCACTGGAGTCATCTGCGTCGTGAGGAGTTATGTCTACGGAAGGGTTGGTTTCACCAGTGGTGTCGTCCTCTTCTTGCAATAAGGGAGATGCCGGTGGTTGAGAGAATCCAAACCACTCAATTCCAACATCGACGCCAAAGTAATCACCATCTGGAAGTATCACGTCCTCGCACTTAACATACCGTATCCACATCGTCTCAGAGGTTACCTTTATCATTGTGCCCAAACGATGGTAGCGAACCTCTCCAACACAACTCCTGCTACCATCATGGTAGGTGAGGAGCAGACCCGTGATGATTTCATCCTCTCCCCATGTAAAGGGACCTTTATTGATACAGGGAGTTACTTCCCTGAGCCCATCTAGTTTCGCTGATGTGTAGTGCTCGCCGGGATCGCTTTTCCAACCAGGCTGGATCTGACGGGTTTGCGGGTGTTGCCAGGTCAATACAGATTCGAAGTGAAGCCAGGTGAGAACGTAGGCGTGTGAGTAAAACATGGCGCAAGGCTTGTTCTGAGGTAGCTTGGCGATAAGATGGTATGTCGCACCCGGTCCATCTTGCTGGGTTCCAAGGACGAAGCTACGTCCTTGATCTGTGACCAACTGTATCACTGATGTTCAGTATAACCACAAAAGCTGCCAAAGGAGGAAAAGAACCTACGAGGAGTGTAGCAATTCTTCCAGGATATTGACGAATCCAGAGCTCAGAGACTCTTTCGCCAGGACTTACGGCAAAATATAGCCATGTCCTCGGGTTGGGGTCAAAATCTTCGAAGTCAACAGAAGCCGCTGGGGGTCCGATCCCGTGAGAGTTGAAATGATAGACGACTTCGCCAGCAAGAAGAAAGGAGTAGCCCAATGTGCCTGGATTGTTCCATTCAAACCTTTGTACCATGGCCTCGTCAAGACCCCAAGGGAGTGGAATCTTCGGCGAATACTTCACTGGTTTTGGTGGTATAGCCCATAGTATTTCGCAGGGGCCGCGGCAGAAGTCGTATTTGAGGAAGTCGTATGGGGACTTGACGAGAACCAAGTCTCGGATCTTAATGCCCTGATTCCATAATGTCAGAAGGATTCCTTGTTGAGTTAGGAGGGTGGAAATACATACATCAAATCTTGCTTTGAGGTATAATGGCTGGTGTTTTTGAACAAAGACTGTCCACCAATGCTCCTCAACTTGTTCAGTTCTTGGAGATTCTTCCCCTTCCGTCACGAAAACTTTATCGATTTCCAGGGAGTGATGGCGAATGAAGACGTTCAGAGGTCCCTGACTATTCCCTCCGAGAAGCATTTCTTCATCGCCACCACGCGACTCATACGAGAAGGACTGAAGACACCTTTCGCCTTCAAAATAGATGTATTGAGCCCACAGCGTTATACCTTGTCGGATAGGGACTGAGATGAATCCTTTTAGAGATGGACCCATAGTCAACCACTGCTCTTGAGTGACTTGGACAGCTCGTTCACGAGTGCAGTGAGCGGCAATGTTTCTGCAAACTTCTTGGGGCAGACGTCCACGAAGAATCTCGAAGAGATTGTGTGCAAAGCTGTCCTGTAGCCAGCGATGGCGAGAGACGCATGGATCTTTGGGTTCAAAGAGTCGACGGGTACGGCAGGTAGGAAGAACTATATCGGGATCTAGGCGTCCGTCGGGGAGCAAGGATGGAGCGGCAAGGCCAGCACATTCAACGTGACATGGGAGTGACGCCAAAGGACCAGGCCAGTCAGGGAGGTTGCTTGTGAAAGGCTCCTTATCTTTTTCATCTGCAATGTGTATTTAAGTAGTCAGTAATCAAGTAAAGAAGGGTGGGTTCTATAGTTCTTACATGAAATGATTGGCTCGCCACGGGTGAGCGTGAATCTGCACAAGACACACGATCCGTCCCAAGCTAGGTCTGAGAAGTCCTCTGCTGACGGGACCCATTCGGGGTCCCGAAACTTGAGTTTCATCGCGAGATTGGCCGTGCTGGTGCGTTATGCTCACAAAGACACGTAGAACTCAACGGGCAAAGACAGAGGAAACTAAAGAAGCCGGACCTATTGAAGAGATACCTAGGAATAGTTAGTCAGAAAGCTCGGAAGTTGCTCATATTTCGCTGAATCTGGTGATCGCTCTCAAGCTTCACGTCTCCCTATGCCCCAAACAGAGAATGGCAATGACTTCAAAATAAGGCGATATTGGAGAGAGTGAATGAGAAGGGGGGCTTACCAGAGTATATGAGAAGTAATACCTCAGCGCGAGATGAATTCTCGTTGTTATGCAGGAGGCGCGAAGGGACTGACTTCTCTGAGTGATGTTAATGAAAGGAGGAGAAGTAAAGAAATGAAGAAGAAAGAGGAGCACCAGGAACTGATCAAGGTCGACTGACAGAGTACCTAGTCATGCGTGTTGCGTAAGGGCACGCGTTCGGCACCTGCTGGCACTGACGCTTGAATTTCTGAGGTACCCAATGCTGAAAAGCTCCAAATGGCCCATCAAAGGGGTATGATTCAGAGGATTCTAGCATAAGTTAGGTCGCAATTACATCTATGTTTGTTCACAGAAGGTCCAAGCTTTTGGAAGCGTTGTCAAAGGACACCCTTTACGAGTCTCACTCAGAACCATGATAGACTACTTCTAAATAGGTTGACATCCAACGATGCACATACAATCAAGTCCTTCACCCAAATCTCCCCATGCAAATCCCTTCCTCACCGTTCCATGAACGCAGTAAGCAGTGTCTCCTCCCAATCGCTGAGATATGTGCCTCTCGATTCTTCATGGACACTCGATCATAAGTCGAGCATGACTACAAGACTTCCAGAGACTTGTCCTCACAAAGAATCAGTGCCACTGCCTTCTTACAAAATTCCAACCCTCCATTAACCTCACGCCCCTTCCAACGAGGACTGAAAACGGTTTTACTACATGGCCCGGACGTGGCATACCAGGGGCAGCTTCTTGCGACAGTACCTCCAGAACTTCGTCCAGGGGCTCACTGTCGTCTCGGTGGGACAGATGGCACTGGCGTTCACTGAAGTACCAGTCGAGACGCCCTCGTATAGGAATCTTGATGTATGGTTCTTCAAATCCATCCGGCCCCTCAAACGAGATGAGATCAACACCAGATGCGTCCTCTTCATCATCACTGCCGCAGCAGATGAGTTCATCTGTCTCAGGATAGCTAATCCACATGATCTCAGAGGTAACCCCAATTGGATCAAGCAAGAAGTCAAGACGGACCTGGCCAACACAGCGTGTGCGGCCATCTTGGTACGTAAGCAAAAGTCCAAGGATCGCATCAGGGCGGCGATTGTGCCAAGAACCACACGGAGTAATAGTACAGACTCCATCAAGTTCAGCAGAAGAGTATTGGTACTTGCAGTTGTTAGGATGCAGTTCAAACGCTTTGTTCCGACAACCATCGAGCTTGAGCTCTGCGAAGGTAGATGCACCTTCGAACCTCATCCACGAACCTTTGTGTCCCAGTTCGCGAAGTACATACGACAGGGAGAGGTCTGTGGCATAGTCCCGACAAGGTCATACTTGGCATGTGTATTGTACCCCTCAGGCTGCTGATACTTTAGCTGAGGGCCAAGGGTGAGCAGACGGCCCTTACTCGTTCGAAGCTAGGAGGCTATTGTCAGTAAGAAGTCAATGTGGTTTGGCCTAGGACTCACTATAAGGGTTGCCATAGGGCTATGAAGGTGTGCGACAAGTTTGACGCCATAGCGACGAATCCAAACTTCTGAAATCCGCTCATCCGAGTCCACAGGGAAATACACCCAAGAGTATTCATACTGCGCGGGGGTGCTGAAGTTGTACGGATGCTTCTCACCAACTTTGTGAGGAATAATCTTCATGATGGTATTGTCCCATACATAAAATGAGTAACCGACAACACCGGGCTGATTCCAATCGATAGCCCGGATGACCTGTCCATCGAGCCACGAATTGGAACAAGGAATAGTGGGTTCGGGAATAGGATCTAAGGCGGTAGGCAGGACTGACCACCGTAGGTCTTCTCGAAACCTCGGCTGGTCATCAGCATATTTGTAAGCTGCCAGCCCCCGAAGCTTGATCCCCTGTTCTTGGTCAGCAGTGGTCTACCATCTTTGTCAATGAGATATTCTTACGTCAAATCTTGCTTTTAGATAAAAAGGCATTTCGCTCGGCGTGAACAGGGTCCACCATCTTCCGGGCTGTTCCTTGATCGAAAGGCACATCTTGAGCAGAGGTCGCGATGATGTCAACGACTCCCAGATAATCATGGGCAACGAAGATGTTGACGTTTCCCTGGGGGTCAGAAAGGATCTGAGTCTCGTCACCACCAACAGAATGGTAAGAGAGGGACCTGACATGGCGAACCCCTTCATAGTACACATACTGAGCCCAAAGAGGCTTGCCTTCTTCAATAACCACGGAGATGCGTCCTGGCTTGGGTCGATCCTTTCTGAGCCAGAGGTTCCGAATGACCTGAAGTGCTCGGTCTCGGAGACAGTATTATGCACTATTGTCGCATACTTCACGTGGCAGACGGTGGTTGAGAATCTGACAAAGATTCTTTGAAAAGCTCCCTTTCAGCCAGTTCAGACGTCGTGTTTTGAATGAAGGGGCTGGATACTGTCGTTCAAAGGCGGGTTCGAGGATAGTTGCATTGTATATACCAGGATCCAGTCGCTGACCCTGAACACACATGTAATCTGGTCGGACCAATTCAATGCACTCGGCATGGACGGTGTGAGTCTCACGCATTTCGTAGGCAGTCGCCCAGGGGCACTTTTCGTCAACTAAACAGGGTCAGAAGCGGACAATTTCTGTCGTGAAAGGGAGCATACAAATAACAGCGCCGTCATTGTCATCAGTACAGACGTCAAGCCTGCAGAGACCACACGTTGGTGGAGGGGTCTCCGAGTCGTCACCGTCGCTCTCAGTATCTGAGTGGGTAAATTCGTGGTCTTCAAATTCTAGATCCATCGTGAAGGTGTCTGTGGGAGGCGAGGAAACTGAGAGAGCCTTGAACTAAAGTTAGAAAAATATTTAGGTAACTTAGCCTAAGCTTAGGGGATTCTTTACCAAGTTTATTTTGGCGTGGAATATCAAGATGGAAGAATTGAGTCGGAGGAAGATGAAAGTGAGTTGCGGTTGACTCGACTTAAGAAGGCGGAAGGAAGATGACGGATGAGAGAGAGTTCAAGGAACAGATGAACCGGACCATTCTTTATGTGGTGGATGATTCGGCTGCCGCTTTGTTGACACTGGCGTACACTGTCGTTCAATCGTTGTTTAATCGTTCAACTGTTCTATTGTTCAGCTACTAAAAGCAAGGCCAGACAGTGACAAACTGTGATGCAAAGACCACTCGGTGGTGCCTTATCTAGGGGATGAAAGAATAGATATGTATTGATGGATTAGGATAGACAGACGATGAGAATATACTGTTGTGGAAGTAAGATCTCCATTTCACAGTGATTGGCGAAAAGGGGCAACACTTCGCCTCACAGCACCACACGGTAGCTGGGGAGGGAAGTCAATTTCTACTTTCCTCAACTAATAACTGTTATACTAAGAGAAGCTTGACACCTCAATCTTCCATCCTTCTTGTGAGGAATAGCAAGGTAATGGAGGGAGTCCATTCCGTATCAATCACCACTTACGGTGTTCTAAGCTGCTGCTGAATGAACAATTGATCCTTCTTTCAACTCTCTCACACCTTTGTCTCTCAAATACACAAAGCGCGTTTCATTGGCGCTACCTCGGGGGATCTTTCGAAGAGTCGGGTTAATGCCCATTTGAACCCTGAGCTAAGGCGGATCATCTCTTCCAAGATGTCGCTACAGATTCGATTACTTTGTGTATGTGTTGAAAGCCTGAAAGCCAAGATCAAGGACCTTTATCTTTTCCCCCGATATCTAAAATAAGCCTTAGAGAGCAAGAAAACATTAGACCTTATTATAGCATGTTTAAATAAACTTATTGAAAGGTATCCTAAACTTATGCCAGGTTACCTAAGTCCTTTTATCATTTAGGATCGAGGTTCTGGGTTTTCTTACAACCCTCGGTTGACGGCCTCTGAACCTAAACCACATTGTCACTAAACAGAATCAAGATTCAGTTTCCATGACACGAATCGGCACAGCAAAGGTTTTGATCTCCGGGCTTGCGTAGTCCAAAACTTCCTTCCGACCAGCCATAACTTGGCTGATCTCATCTTCAGCGCACGGCTCCCCTTCCTCAACATGCTGAACAGCACTACTATGAGGGAAAACTGCCCACTCGAGTCTTCCCCTAAATGGGATTCTGACGTAATCTATATCCTCGTTCGGTACTGGCTCAGACAGAAAAAAGGTGGTGACGTCGTTATGCCATGGGAGCCACAGGTGAGCTTCGTCGTCCTCGTCCGTACAGCCAAGCCAGAAGCTGTCCGAGTAGACCGCAAAGGGAGGATCGAGGGAATCGAGACGCACTTGTCCAACGCATCTCCGACGGCCATCCCTATATATAAATAAGAGCCCGACGACTTTGTTAAGGAATGGTTCCGACCACCCCCGGCAAGGGGTGATCGTTCTGACATCGTTCAGACTTGCTGATGTGGCGGAAAAGCTGTAGAGGTCGATGAGCGGGTTAAAAGATGGAGGGAATGATTGTTCTATCTCAAAGTTACCCCAAGAAGCCACTCCTTGAAAATTGCCCCTGTTGCTGAGCTGAGAGGTTTGCTCGAAAACAAAGTAGGTCCACAAATGCTCGGCTCTGCAATAGAACATGCGAGAAAGTCCTTCTGGCGGAAAGATTGCAATCGCCTTGTACCTGAATCTGCGAGTTTCGCCAATGGGAAACCCGCAGACAGAGTCCAGACCAGGAGTAAAGATGCGCCCCTTTGTTGTTCGAACAATGAGTGTCTCGAATTCTTCTGAACCTTCTGAACCAACAGAATCATATGGTCCTCCCCCCTTGCGAAGCCAAAGTTCAGAGATTCGTTCGTCGGGATCTATTGCATGTGAAACCATGACTGATCCGTTGAATCATACTCATCCCTTTTCTGTGGTTCTTGTTCTCCAAGTTTGTGCGGAACAATGCCACGAATCAGGTCATGTTCTACGTAGAAGGAGTACCCGCATATACCGGGGGAGTTCCGGTCTACAGCACGAATAGACTCGTAGTACAGGCTATCAGGGGAGTGGGAGCGCGCTGCTAGAGGAATTCGTGGAAATAAACTAAGGTTCTCTGGAAGAACCCCCCAACGTCTTGTCCGGTACGTGAAGTCGGGGTTGATAGTATGATGGATTGTCAAGAAGCGCAGCTTAATGTACTATTCATCCTATGAGCGGAGTGTTTGTGTTGAATAGGGGGACTTACATCATCTTGCAATGTGAAACGAAACGGGGTCTTTTGATGGCGATAGACAGCCCACGAGAGCCCCAATTCCATCTTCAGATGGGGTAGCTCCTCATCCTCTGTGATAATGATGTCGCGTATTCCTAGATGGTCTTCACTGTAATAGATATTCAGAAATGCCTCGGGTCTGTTAGTAGCACTCTTCTTCTTCTTGAACCTGGCTTTGCAAACCAATGTATCTTGTTGGGCGAGGCGGCAGGTTGACAGTGATTTGATGTAACGCAACCCTTCGACCTCGACATACTGCGCCCAAATAGAAGTATACCTTGCAATGTACAAGGATTTTATCCTACTGTTGGGACGACTGTGATCCAACCAAAGATCTCTCAGAATTTGGCATGCGCGTCCGCCAATACAGAAGTTTGCGATGTGTTGGTATATCTCTTCTGGAAAGCGACCACCAAGAGCTTGTCTGAGGTCCGTGGCGATTGTTTGTTTCAACCATCGTGTTCGACGCTTAGTCCAAGACGGAGGAGGCTGAATAAAGTCGTTCCTGCCGCCGGTGATCTGGAAAAGATGGTATTGCCAGTCTTTGATCAATGTCCTGGGCTGGACAAGTGCAACGCAGGCTTGGTGATATCCGTACTCTATCGCAAGATGGTGCGGAAACCAGGGGTCGTATTGGCCATACCAGATACGAGGATAGAGTTTACTCACTGGTTTATCTGTAAGTGTCAGTAGTTTTCTATTATTGAGTTTGGCAAACGGCTAGATCTACCATTTATAGAAGACTTGTTGCGGACCGGGTGATACCTACAAACAACAAACTCTTCACCCTCAACAAATTCAAATCGACACAGGCCACAGGTTGGGAAGCACATCCTGCGTGACCAGGTACCCTCATCAGGGTCGGAGTCTGGTACAGAGTCCGAATCGGAGTCATAATTAGGATCCAAGTGAGGATCAGGATCCATACACTCTTGATCACTCTCAAATTCGGTCGGCTCACTTAGCGATTCCACTTCGTCTTCGTCGGAGGAGGACATGATTGAGAAATCGGGATGACAATTCTTAGGCGTTCAGAAATGGTATGCGGATGAAATTTGAAGAAGAAGAAGAAGAGATGATAAGTGGCTGTTTCTGTGTGTGCAAAAGCTGAGATGTTTTAAGTATTTGACAGTCAAAGGTTGGGGAGGAAAGAAAACTCAGGACCTCGATCCTACTGGAAGTAAGAAGAAGACAGGTAATTCGACCTAAGCATAGGGGACTCTTTGCTAAGTTTATTTTATTACCCTCTTCTGAAGTCTTGTTTTATTGCTCACTGGACGGGCAGTGAATCACTGCTAGGTACTGTAGCTTGTTCGAGGCAAGGTGCAGTCACTGCGCGGACTTCAGAGAGCAGGCTATTTGTTCATTGATCGATACAGCAGCCTTTTGTTCGTTCTTGCAGGCACCTTCAAAGCAAAATGGCCTTCAACTTAATTTTTCTTCTTGACGACCTCTTTGACCAGTTGCTAGGTATTTTGGGTCTCTTTGTTTTGACGCGGCCGTGCAAGTGACATTGGATGCTACAACGAGGCCACATTGGGGAGGTGAGAAACCTGTATCCTAAGAGAGAAATAAGGATAGTCTAATTTTATTCATGACTTTAAAGGTTCATGATAACATAACCTAAGTTATGATTATCTTAGAGCATAAGGTACAAAAGGACTTGCTTGTTATATAGGTATCTCGCAGGTCTTTTGGCCAATTCAGTACAAAGCGTCAACTTGCATCGGGAGTGACCATAGCCACAAACGAAGTACGCTGAGATAATCCCCTATAATCAATCTAATGGCATTTAGTCCCAGGGGCCCATGTCGCCGATATCGACAGCGAATGTCTTGATCACTTCTGAAGCAGTCTCACCAGATGCAGCTTCGTGAGCCAACACTCTATCCATCTCGCTTCGCAACTCCTCATCGTCTTCAATGTGTCGCACGAAGGTTTCTCCTTTAGACCAACCATACCAACTTGTTCGCCACTCAAGCTGTCCTCTCAGCGGAACCTCGAGGTATTGCACTTCAGCATTCGGGATTGGTTTGCAGACACTTAGGCATGTGATACGCCCTGTCGGCGGGCACGGCTCTTCGTCATGAGGACCGGCGGCCCCATCCGGGCTTCCAAGCCAAAACTTGTTAGAGGTAACATTGATGTGATCCTGCAAGTGGTCTAGGCGAATTTGTCCAACAGATCGTTGGCGGCCGTTTGCATAGGTGAAGAGCAGACCAGAGATTTCTTTATCGACGCAATTTCTCCAGTCACGGCATGGAGTAATCGTTTTAATGTTTGCAAGTTCAGCAGACGTTGCAAAGAATCGGTTAGACCAGCTGTATGGATTGGTTCTGGGTGGTGGTCCAAGTGAGAGTTCGATCTTACGCTTATCCCATGTTGTCATGTTCTCAAACCCGAGCCAAGACTCCGCATGTTCGTACTTGTAGTAGAAAGATCGTGTTGGGGCTGTTGATGGCAAATTGGCAAGCGCTTCGTAGTTGGGGAGACTATCGCTGCGTGTTGAGCAAGATCGGATGTCAGGGCCAAGTACAAGGCTGCGGCCATTGCTTGTGAGAATCTATGACAATGTCAATATGCTTCTGTTGAGAATCCCAGAAATGTAACAACACACTATGAGAGACTCTACTCGAGTCACGGGGGTTTCCTCATTGCTCGAAGCGTCTTCTTCATCGTCCGAAGCGTCTTCTTCATCATGCGAAGAGTCTTTGTCGTCCGGAATGTCCATTAAGCGACGCCATAACTCGGAGATTCGTTCGACAGGATCAAAGGGAAATAGAGCCAAAGTAAAACGGCGAGATTATCATAAGCATCGAGAAGGGGAGGAGGTAACTTCCCCGATCTATAGGGAATGATGTAGTGAATGCAACTTAGATTTAGACCAATGACATAGCCGGAGACTCCAGGCAGGTTCCAGTCGATGGCATTGATTGGTGCTCCGTGCCAACAGGAACCACAGAACAAATCGTCTGGACGAACCGTCGTAGGGAACATGCTCCAACGTGTTCGCTGGACAAAGTAATCATTTTCGTTCTGGGTGACATCCAAATTACGCAGCTTGAGGCCCTATAAAGTGAGATTAGATCGGTAAGTAGACATGCAACATATCCAAGAGGCAAGACTGACATCAAAGACCATCCTGATATAGAACGGGAGACGGTAATATTCATGAGGAATGGAGACCCATCGGAGGCCAGGTTCCTCAATGCACCGAATCCCATCATCCGGACGGACAATGACGTTGCGTACTCCCAGACTGTCTTCAGTGAAGTACATCTTTGACTCTACCTCTGAGTAGTAATTGGACTTGGCCACAAAAACCTTTGTATCATTCTCGCTCATACGGACGGTTGACAGAGACTTGACGTAATTGCGACCCTCGATCTCAATGTACTGCGCCCAAACAGTTTGACCATTGGAAATGGGCAGTGTGACATTTCTGTTCGGATCACTAGGATCCCGACGTTGCCAGGCATCCAGGTGAAGGGTTGTCGCATATTCGCTTAAGCAGTACGTTGCAACATTCTCGCATACTTCTATCGGAAGTCGATTCTTGATGGCGTGTTGGAGTTCCTGGGAAAGCGATGATTTAAGCCGTCGAGTGCGTTGTGCCACAGCAGACGGCGGTGGTTGAGTCCATGAAATATGGAACTCGAGCCGAACGAGGTTCCACGTACAGGATTCCAGAAAGCCCTTGACAAATATGACATCGCCAGTAATTTTAAAACAACCTGCATGGAAAGCCTTCTTCCCACCGTGCTCCCGCATCTGATGTTCTGGGTAGTATTTGTCGTTCCAGGTGAGAGGCAGGGTAGAGTTGTTGTGGTCGACTGTTAGATTTAGTGAGTAACTGCCAGCACGGAGAAATTCGGAAACATACGAGTAATGATAGCCTGGCCTTGATGGAAGGGGAACTTGCAAAGACCGCATATCTTGAGCACGATCGGTTCAAATTTCGCGGAACTAACAGGTCCGGGAACATCTTGTGCTTGGCTTGAATCGGGGGAGTCGTCAGAAGCAGCATCGGGGAAGTCAACAGGCTGCTCGACATCCACTGCATCTTGTGAGGCTGTGTCATGCTCCGCTTCCAACGGATCCATTTTCAGTGCGTTCGACTCGAATGTGACACTCGTGCTAAAGAAATGGGGACGATGTTGTCAACTGTTTGCCTTCAAGAAGCTGAAGTTGATTGGGATTCTTCAGTTTGTTGGCCTGATATGTCTCGTTGAGACGTGATAAGCCTCAACTATCAGTCAATGGTGTCAGTTAAAATCAAGCGCTGGATGTTGAACTCTTCCTTGCCTCGTGAGCATTGCTATGTCTTCCACGGCTGAAGAAAAAAGATGGATGAAAGGCGGAAAAGGTCAGCTCCGGCATGGTTGTTCAGGGCACTCTGAAGAAGGGAAGCGATATTTGTGAGGGGAAGAAAATGAAGAGAACTCAGAAGAACATGATTGTTTTCAGCAGAGCGGGCAGGGAATGCGTCTTCCCTAGGTTTGCTGACAGTGTCTGGCAGGTGTCAAGAACACCACACCACCTGGGATGAAAACCTCTGGGCCGGAGTACGGGAATTGTACTATAACCCATCGGCTTCAGCGAGAGACGTCGGAGACATCGTTGACAGCATTGCGACCTCGATGAGACGAGACCAACGAACCACCAACGCCAAAGACCTCATGATAGCAATAATCGACCAGTTCGAAGCACATGCCAGTGAGAAAGGAGTACTACTTAAGGAAGCATTGGATGCCATTGACCACTTCCGATGCGCCGAGGTTTACGACCCCGATGTTGTCGATGAGGGTGATGACCTTGACACCCGATAAGAAGAAGAATAGAGACCGCAGGGAAATTGTTATCGGTAATAGGCCAAATGGGAAAACATGGCCAACGCATGCCCACCGAGCAGTGGAGACTTAGCCCAGCATCACCACGATAGGACCAAGTTCTACGAAAGACCAGACAAGAAAAGTCTTATGCAAGCAAAACAATAGAAATAACATCTAGTGAGAGTTCACGCGATGTTATTATACATCTTTCCATATCCAAAAGCCGCCCGTGAAGTTACACCGAAGCGTTGAAGCAACAAAGAGTGGAAGCATAGCAAACGGCCACAATCGAAACATGGGAACAGTCCAATGCAAGGAACTGATACAGAAAACAAGATCTTTGAGAATGGAGTGTAATAGGCCAATTCTACTTTCAGAGGCCTCAAGAGGATGAAGGCAGGCTGCTGTTGCTATCTAGCTGTGCTGGACATGCCGTGAACCAGTGTCTTTGCTATTTACAAGATACAACAAACATAACCACCACCCGTCCAGTCCACCCCCGTGAAATTGCGTAGTAACTCAAGGACATCGGTTCGATCTAAAATCTCAAGAGAAATCTTGGGTTTTAGAACTCCAGAGAGAACGGTTCGAACACCGCGGGAGCAATCTCATCCGCATAATCCTGCAGTTCATTGTTCTCATGATGGAAAACCAAGGGACGATAATAACTACCCTTCCTGTAGCTTTGCCATTCAAGGGAGCCGGTAAGCGGTACCTCAAAGTACTCTCGGTTCTCATCTTTCAAAGGCTCATCCAACTTGGGCCACTTGATCTTATGTGTCCGGGGCCAGAAGCCTTCTGGGAGAGGCTCGTTTGGTGACTTGTCGCTGCCAAGCCAAAACTTTCCCGAAATCACCATCAGAGGCGCGCACAAGTAGTCGAGCCGGATTTGCCCGACGGATCGTTGGCGCCCATCGGCGTATGTGAGGAGCATACCGACAATACCTTCATCCAGAGGCTCTCCACAGCATAGGCACTGACCTTTTCTCCAGCTTCGGCATACAGAAATTGTCGTGACATCCTGAAGCTTCGCTGTTGACGAAATGAACTCTGAGCAGGGGTAAGGACTAAGCTTGGGTGGTTTCAGGAATGATATGTCGGCCTTCTGGTCCCGATTCGCGGCTTGTTCGAAACACAGCCACAACCTCGCCTTTATGGTCTCACAATAGAGCATTCGAGATGGCTCCTTTGGCGGCAGCTCAGCAACTGAATGGTAGGTAAGCTGGCATTCCCACTCGCTGGTAGGGTGAGTTCCCATATGGGAACCGAGAACAAAGCTGCGACTTTTATCTGTACGTATCTAGTATTTCATAAGTATGCCTTAGCCTAGCATCGAGAGTATCATTGTAACTCACAACAAGAGATTTGTACACTCTAGTGGGGTATTCGCAATAGAGACGCCCGAGCTCGATGATCCGCTCGTCTGAATCGATGGGTATGTAAACCCAAGCACCTCCGTGTTTGTTGTTCACATCCCTTAACTGCGAAGATGACCCTACCCCGTTGTTCGGGATGATGTCACAGACGCAGCCAGTGTCTATGAGAATGGAATAACCGCGGCATCCGGGTAAATTCCAGTCGACTGCGCGGACCGGCTCCTTCGCAACTTGATAGTCATGAACAGGCGGTGGAGCGAATTGGCAATTGTCCAAGTGACTAGGCAGAGCAGCCCAGCGCCTCTGTCGATAGTTGGCCTCTTCATTCTTTGTCTTGGTTATGGCCAAGTCGCGCAGTTTGAGAGTCTAATAGCACGAAGCCAGTAAGTAAAGATCGTCTACGTGAAGTGGCGAAGAACAACTTACATCGCACTCGAGTTTGAACCAGAATGGAAAGGCCACTCCACGGTTGACAACCCATGACAAGTTCTCACCCTGAGTCAGTGCGGTGTTATCATCTCTAGTTATGACAACTTCACGGATACCCAAAAGGTCTTCGGCGAAGTAGATGTTGACACTGGTACCGTCTGTAGCCTCGAAGAGCTTCGTATCACTCTCATTTCTGCGACTTGTAGAGAAAGACTTGATGTATTGGATGCCCTCAAACTCAACGTGTTGTGCCCATATCGCATTGGAATTTGTAACGCGGAACGCGGCATCTTGAGGCCCAAAATGGTCTCTCTTCACCCAGGCATCTGTCAAGAGCCTCGTTACGTAGTCGCTCAAGCAGTATCGCCCAATGTTCTCGCAGACCTCAAGGGGAAGACGACCCCCAGAGATAGTCATGAGCTCCTGGGAAAACATGTTCTTCAACCGACGTAGGCGGTTTGCTTCAAAAGACGGAGGAGGTTCATTGTAGGTGACACTATAGCTGGTATATCCGCGACTCGTAACCTTCCAGATGTTGCGAGCAGTCAAGGCACAAAGCTGGGAGATCTTGTTAAACTGGCGCACGCAAGCTGAGTGGAAACCTTTCTTCAGGTCACCCGGCCCAGTTGGCTCTTCAGAATATTCACCTTCCCAAATCGAGAATAGGTGAACTGGGCTGACTGTCATGAATAAGTAGGCTGTTATTGTTTGGACAAAGAAGATTTGATTCGGGCACATACAAACCATGACGGAGTCGGATGGTTCAAAATTGAATCGACATAGGCCACACGTTGGCAGAACCTGCGGTTCCTCGTCTTCTGAATATACATCATAGTCGTAATCCATATTCCTGAGTTTCGATTAGATAGGCTATCAAGGCAAGTCAGTTGTCTCTCAAGATAAGATGTAGTTGGGAGCTTCCACCGACGGCAGCGAGGGCACAAGGATAAACAGTGATGAGAAGAGTATCCTTGAGAGCCCTGACAACGGCGAAGCTACCTTACTCAAGAATGAGGAAATGCTCCTGCACTTACAATGACGGACTGCAAATGTTACAGACCCAAGGAAGCAAGAGTGACTTAGGATCGAGGCAGCTGGGTGCGCACTTGTTGAGCGACGGAAGTGCGGTGAGGTGAGGTGAGGTGAGGTGAGGTGAGGTGCGAGGAGGGTAAAATGGCTGGGAGAGAAGAAGATAAGATGAAAAGGCAAGTCCAAGTCAAATTTTAAAGTCGGTCCTGCCCAGTAATTCATTGACTGCGACTTCCCGTTTGTTGTTGATACTGGCTATGGCGCTGGTACTGCTCGTCCTTCACAGCGCCAACCACATACTGCACTTATAATACGACAGTCAATGAACAAACGCCGACAATCAATATTAGCAAACGAAGGAGAGGATGCCTAGAATAGATAAACAAGTTGAGGCCAAGACATTCACCAATATTGGCCTCAACATGCATGAGTCAACAAGAGTGAGTTAGGCATGAGAGCACAAACGATCAGACCACACAAACATCAGCATCCCAGCATACACGCACTATCAGCAGTCGTAAACTACTCAAAAAGAACATGATCTTTCACAGGGCGAGACATTACCTTCATAGAAGTAATCCACGCAAAGCCCTCATCTGCAGAGAAAGCCATTGACCTACCTACCATGAAGCCGCCAAACAGCAAAAAGAGAAAGCCTCGCAAACGCTCGCAATCGAAATATAGGAACAGCCCGATGCGGGGGTCGAACCCGCAACCTTGAGATCGCGTACTCGTAAGAGTCTCACGCTCTACCGATTGAGCTAACCGGGCGTGGCTCTTAATTGGATGAGGTGCCGTGGAGACTAGGCCGCTTGTGAGGGCGGCGGGGCTCGTGATGATCTTTTTTGGTGTTGAGGGGCAGTCACTTTAGAGTTCGCGAAACGCTGGGAGTCAATTCTATTGATCGGTGCCAAGGTAAAGAGCTCTAATCTTCGCGACCGGTACATCTTGTGATCTCGACAGCGTCCTACAACTGTTAGCGAAAGTAATGAGAGTGGTGGAATGGTAAAACTCACAGGAACACCAGTTGGCTCAAAGCTGTGAACCAACTTACTCTCATACACCAGATTGGGATCCCCCTCCTCCTCATTAATCTTCTCCTCGCCCTCCCTCTTAAGATACTGTTTCGCAGTTCTATCCGCAAACCCCTCCTTGTCATTCCCCCCCTTCGCCGCCCTCTTCTCCGCAACACTACTCCTCACATACGCCAAGTACGGTGGATTCCCCGGCTTGATGACGTTATCAGCCGCCAGGACACTCCCCGGTCCTATGAGGCCCAAACGCTCACAGAGTTTGAGATCGCTTGTGTACGCGGGCTTGTAGTGGTCGAGGAACATGAGGTCGATCTTGGAAATTGTGCCGTTGGCGTGCAGGCGGGCGAGGCCTGCGTCGCTGGGACCGACGATCACGCGGGCGATGTCGCGTAGGCCGGAGAGGTCGAGAAGGGATGTTATGACGGCGGCGAATTCGGGGTTGCGCTCGAGGGAGAAGTAGTGTATGCCTCCGGATTTGCGGACGGCGTTGGCGAAGAGGAGGGTTGAGTAGCCGACGTAGCCTCCGAGTTCAACCTACACCAGCACCAATCAGTAAGTTCCTCACAAGAGTGAGGTCAATTGATGTACCATGACTTTGGGCTTCACTTCAGCAATGAGATCTGTCACAATCTTGCCCTTGTCCTCGCCCACGTTCATGAGATACTTCTTCGTACGGCCAAACTCATCAATGGCTTGAAGGACACGCTCCGGCGAACCTCGAAGCTCATCAATGTCTGGCCGACCATAGATGTAATGCAGAAGCTCAATCTCGCGCCCATCATCGAAGAATGTTTCTTCTTGCTCAACATAAGCTTTCTTTTCGTCAAAGGAGGGCATTTTGTCAGTAATTTGCAACAACACAACAGATCAATATGCAGTTGAACAGAGTAAATAAGGAGCGGGAGCTATGAGCTATATGTACATGCACGAAAAAAGGTAAACAAGAGAATCGCGTCACGTAGTGTACCCGTCATTCATTCCCCCTCCCCTCACCAGCTGCAGCTGCAGCTTGACTGCAAGATGCATATGAGATGCTCACCGGTGCCTCCACTCGGGGCCTCGATTAAGGATCCTGGCGGGGAGAAGACCGTCCGGACACGGTCTTCGGGTGGGGGCTCCGGACATTCCCATGACGCGCACATGCAATTCTCGTCATCATTTGCACAATCTAGTCTGTTACCCTTAATCAATTTAATTTAATTAACGCGAGATAGAGTTTCCTAGTTAATCTGACTGTTCATTTTTATCGCCTTGACAAAGTGCTGTCACAAATTGACATCAGTACGAAGGTGAATCTGGGCCTCTTCTCACTGCTCCGATCCCGTTTCAACCGCCACCTCGCACAGCATGCATGTCTCACAAGGCACATTTACTCGTCCAGCAGATCAACTCCGTAATAAACTTGTATTACCTTTATCCCCGATCCTTCTCGCAATTACTATCAACCCTCCCTACCCCAGCCTAAGCACGATCTCGAAATCAGAAAACAATTTCTCCTTTCCCTTGCGAATACAACCCTTATAGAACCGTTTCCTATAACCTGTCCCAAACCGAAACCTTTCCCCAAACCAGTACAAATGAGAGACATGAAAGATAACTGACCCTAAACTTGATCCACCTTGAACCCCTTGAGATGCCATTTTTGTCTTCTTCTCTTTTTTTTTTAATCTTTTTATGGTGTTTTTCGCCGTATATAAAACACATTCCTTTTCGCTCGCCGATTCGTGAGCATAAACAAGCCCTTGTAGGTTCCCTTCCAATCCATTACCATGGTATGCGCGCCGACAACTCACATGCCTCCATCGTGAAAGGTACTCCGAACGCGCCACGCAGTTGATGCTAACACATGCCGTAGTCGATTTCGCAGGCTGATCGGTCGTCATAAACAGAGTGAACGCCGTAAGAACCGCCCTGTTGGGTATATAGTTGCCGCTCCCACGGTGAGCCAGACCGACAATTCGTCAAGGCTCAAGACACCAAAACATCTCGACTCCGAGACTGAGATTGTAACCATCTTGCCCGTTCCTTCATACCCGGCACCGTTTTTCCTGCCCTCAAAGTATAAACGAGACGATATAGCGACGCCCCAGTAATGTTCGAATGCAACTCCCAGTTCACCAATTCGTAACCCTCCTGCCGGAAAAAACAGAAAAACAATGTCAACTCCCTAGTCGATGCCGTCCCTTCAACACCTGTGACCTTGATTGTATCACTCGGCTCTCGCCAGATCCGAGTGCCCTGCAATGTTCACACCGTCTTCAACTCAAGACGTGAGTTGCCAAAGACCGTACTCGTCAAAGATACCGACCGCAATGCACGTTTACCTCTGCGCCGTCCCAAATGCAACTTTAAATCCTGCGCCTTGTTGCTACTCCTAATCCTTGGTGAGCGGACCTTTCTAACCCCAGACACTAGCAGGAGCACCGAGACCGGATGACTGACCCCAAACACCATTGCCACGTCCCCAGCCACCGGGGGAGGCAAGGGGAGTGGTGGATCGCTTCGATGAAGCTGAAGTTGTGGGTGTACCAGAAGGACGAGTTCCAATGGGAGCCACAGAGGCACCAGCCTGGTTGGGCTTGGAACCAGGATTCAGATCGCGAGAGGGAGAGCCGCTAGTTGGGCTGGATGTACTTGTACGGCTCTGGTTACCCACAGCGTTGTCAAAGACCTTGTTTGTGGGTCCAGCAGCCTGTGGGCTGACTGTGCTGTGAGGTCGCGAGTTGGGCTCGGTGGGAGGACCGTGGGCATCACCACCAGAGACGGGAGTGCCAGCCTCGCCAGTAGGGGGAGCACGGCCTACGCTGTCATAGGCAAGAGGGGAGTGTCCACGGATGCTTGAGGGTCCGCTAGGGACAGGGGCGCCTGTGCGGACATTACCAGTCTCATCCACGTATCCTGCCTTGTCTGCAAAAGGACCCTCGCCATAGAGGGCACTTCGTTGACGGGCAATCAACTCTCGCGTCTCCTCCTCAGACATGTGCTTGTTGGGCGGTAGAGGCACCTCGGAAAGGACGGCTACGTAGAAAAGCTGTTAGCCCATGCTCAACAAACTCGACGATATTACATAGATGCTGCTCAAAATTGGGAGGGAAGAAACACGAGCGGCGTCTGGGCCAACGACATTTTGGGTCGCCCATGACCACATTATTTTTCTCTATATGCCATCTTGTTTCTTTGTCATAGTTGAATGTGCTACACAGTAGAGGGAGGCCTACTTCGCTGATATTGCTGCTCTGTGTGCAGGTTTCGAAGCTCTCGCTCCCGCTGAGCTGCCATCCGTCTCTTAGCCTGCATGACCTGCTCTGCCTCGTTGGAGCCTCGTGAAGGTTGATGACGCTGGTTTGCGTAGAAGTTTTGCAGATTAGGTCCCTGACCACGGGCGTCATCAAAGTTGTTTACCGAGTGCGGGCGGGGGCCGGGGGTGTGATGGGAACCACGGGAGTCTGCATGATCCTGTCAGTATGTTTATTGGTACACTCAACCAGACCAGTTCATCCGTTCATGTCGGAACCTTGGCAGGCTTAGTAGCGCAGGATAGAAAACTCACGGCGACCACCCATTCCATAGCCCTTGCCAGACTTTTGCAAGTTCTCGTATGCTCGATCGACCTCTAGAATTGGGTCAGTTTGTTTCATTCGTAGAATCGAGTCTTGTTCGGGGTTCAAATATGTCGGCCAAGTCGTGCCATCAGCACTGACTTTAAGGACAATCGAACTCGACAAAATCTCTAGGCACTCTCCATCACATACCATCGAACTGATACGAGAAGGCGTAGTCATCCTGGGGTTGAGGGCCGCTGGCGCCTATACAAATTAATGCGTCAATTACGATTCTGTATCGGTCGATCGTGAATCTGGCGTACCTGCGCGAACCGGAGTAGTCGAACCCTGGTGCTCCCAATTATTCTGCTGGGTGCTGGGAGTAGAAGATGACCACTGGGCCTGAGGGTTGTCGTAGTAGGACATGTTGCAATGTTTTCGAGGTTGAGTGGGAGAAACCGTGACGTAGACGATTCGGCTCGGGCTCTTTCAAATCTCGGATGAGGGTCTATTGGTAAAATGTCTGGTCAGTTTGGTGTTGTTACGGAATGTTGACGACAGAATGCGACGGCGATGTGCAGCGCAATGCGAGGACGGTGCCAGAAACAAGGGCAATACGAAAGGTGATGAGGAAATTTGCCGCTGTGGCCGACGTCAAGATGCGCACCATCGGCCAGCTAAGACATGGATCCATCAAAAAGCACCACCTAACGCTCTGGGGCCCCTCATCGCAACACGTTGACAAATCGACCGTAATCCTGTGCGTCGAGGTCTCGACTCACCCAAGAAAGATAAGAATATGATTAAGCTTCGTCGGTGACCTTTTGCCGCTTCGTTGGGAAAGTGAGCGCAAGGCAAGGTTTACTCGCCACGGGCCGTACTCTCGGGAATAAACCACGCGAGGGTCTCGGAGGGACGGAGGAAAAGTGCGAAGAATTAAAAAATCGCAAGAAGTCGGTGACGAGACGACAGACGAGTTTAACACGACGGACCGGAAGAACGCTTATCGAGACCAAAGCCGCTGCAAGGCAGACGGGAAAATCGAGGCGGAGGAAGAAATAGGAAGAGGTACCGTAAAGGTAAGAGGGAGAAAGGAAGGGAAAAGGTGGTGGTGGTTTAAGATGATGAACGACTCGTCGACTTGGACAGGGCGTGACGGGATAGGTTGGGTTAGAATTGAATGGGGGGAGAAAAAAACCAGGGCCGAGCGAGCGGGAAAGGAGAAGGAGCAAGCCTAGCCTGGCTGCTCTTGCCCATCAATCAATCAATCAATCAATCAAATCAGGAAGTAGCGTCGTGCCGTGGGGAGTGGACATCGGAAACTCACTGGACAGGAAGGAACAGGGCATTTCGTAGTAGGTGGGCACAAGCCGGAGAGTGACTTTTGGGGGCTCGTAGTTGGCAGGTGCCAGTGCAGTCAGTTGAGACCTGAGGTGCGGGTAAATCAAGTACTTGAACCAAAGTATCGGCTGTTTTACGGCATGCAAATCATGGCGGTTCATTGTATGACAGCCTGCCCAGGCTAAAGACGGAGTACATGAACTGCTTGTACCTCGTTTGGCAGAACCTGAGGTACAGGCAATCACGGTGCAGTAAGGTACCTGCCAGCACGAAAGAGCACTCGATCCATGAGATATTTTGCGATGTCGGGAGATAAACGAGACATGCATTCTGTGACCGGATCGATTATTCCGATCAAAAGCAAAGCTGACATCTCTTCTCTCAATTCTATTCTGCTGATTCCCCTACCATTGCACTTCTTTGCCTGTTAATAAAGAAACTACAGTACAGCGCAGTACTGGCCTTCAAGGTCCCCTGGCATAGAGGCTAGAGGCCAGAGCTGGTCCTGGCGCTGGTCGCCCGTTGTCCGTTGAACGCCCAGGCGCCGGGCCCAATCCTCTTTTGATTCGATAACGGGGCTAATAACGGAGTGTGAAATGACGACGTGTGGGGGGTGCCATTTCTCGTTTCTTGGCCCTTTTGCCAGCAACGCAACTCCACGCTCCACGATGCCAGCAGATGATGTCCACGACGGGTGGGTTGCCAGTGCAGCTGAAGAGAGAGAAACACTGTGCGAATTCACTGATCTCAAGACATGAGGTTATCATCAACTTCAAACAGAGTACCTCATTGATGTGCTTCTACCGGAATCTGCAACAACTCAATCCAATTGCACTATGGCCCTAGCGGAAAATCACTGGACCCCGAGATAACGACACTGATCCAGCACCCTTCCCCGGGCAGGTTTATCCCGGCCTCTCACTAAACCTCGGCCGAAGCTCATCGCGCCATCCGCGGGCTTCCAGCACTTCAGTGCTTCACGATCTTCTGGGATGCCCAGGGTCTTTGCCTGCTCCATGCGCGTATCAAAAGCACACAGACATGACAAACCTCTCTCGTGAAGCACGGTCCAGGTACAACAGCGCAAACTTGCATGGGAGATGAACCAAGACGGGTCGCTTAGGGATGCACCTCATCCTGTAAACTTGGCGTTCCAGGTAAAACAGTGGGTTATACTGGCAAAGAACGCAGATACGTTTTGGATCGGCAATAACCAGTACAGATATATCCAAACATGAATCGCATTAACGCAATATCAACAATGGATGTTGCACCGCAACAGCTTGCCAAAGCCCACTTACAGTATCCTCTGCAATCAAAGCGCGTGTTTCCACATCTTGGCACGTTCTCCTTCCCCTTTCTTCAAAGTCAACATCAATCGGAGGTATTGTCTTTTACATCTCCAAGCGAGCAAGCCATCATCTTGATATTGTGGATACGCAAATTACCTTTATTTGAGCGTCCCCCTTTTCCCGGGATTGCGGTCTTGACTTGACCAGTGCTGGGGGTTTTAGCGGGGTGCTCTTAGACACCGATTCATTCCATGGGTTCGAGCTGTGGATTACCGCCAGCCAAAGTCACCTGAATCACACCTCCAAGTTTCGAAACTTGACGTCTGCAGTGCTTGGGGGACAGCTTGTCTGGGTTACAAACTTGCGGTTCATAGGTTGCAGTCGTACCTGCGAGTGTACCCGATATGACATGGTTGCCGGCAACTTGACGTCGGCTGAACATTAAATAGCATGCATGGAGCTTGAGTAACCAACGGACGTGGACAGTTGCAGAAAGATATCACGCATATCTTTGCGATGGACCGCAATACCTGTGACAGGAAACATGGCGCTGCAGCATGTTTCAATTACGTATGGATGTCTTGCAGTCGCTTCAGCTTACACACGAAACATAAACGAGACTGGCCAGAACATTCAGAAAGTCTCAAGCAGTGAGCACTGTGTCACAAGATGGAATGGAGGATTGCTTTTCAAATTAATTGCGGCGTTCGGGCCGTTGTCGATTCTCGCGATTGGAAAGCTGTCAGCCAAAGAGGGACCTCCACTCAGAATGCCCTCCACCACCCGGTCGCGGCGCATGTCAACATGGTTCGATTCTGAGGATACCATGCCGGTCGTTGGGCGTTGAACCTCTGACGCTCTTATTCCGCCTGGAAAATGGACCATGGAATTGTCCCTCTGTTTTCTTTCGTGTGCCATCATCATTGTGATACCACAAGATCGGCGCCCGTAGACATCCGGCACACCAGGCGGCACTTGGGTCCCGGTATTGGGCCCGAAATTTTCGGGATGGTCCCCAAGATTCCATTGACGATGATTAGGCTCTGTTATCTGAGACCTGGAGTGAGACATCCCCTGAGATGAGATCTCGAGCCGACTATCTTAATTTTGGCTTGTTATCCTCCCTGCCTTCGGCTCTGATGCCCGGGCTTTAGCGAAGATGACCAGAAGATGCCTGGATGCTTCATCAAGCATCTGTTCTTCGTTCAGCTGCTGACGATATTCCAGTTAGCACTCTGGGCGACAGGGATCTAAATGGACAGCCCCAGATGGGTGGACAGACTTGGCCAAAAGGGTCCACCACCAAGGGAAGTCCACCTGTCATCGCGGGCAGGTCGTCACAGTCTTCCAGAACATGCTTCAGATTGACTGGTCTGTCACTTGATAAGCCTTCCGGTTATGCAGCAGCAGGCAACGGCTGTTAGATGGTGACGCACAACGCATGTAAGGTCGGTCCAACGCGAAAGTCTGCCTTGTGACGACACCGGGCGTCGTTATGCAACCTACGTAGGTCGCTCTGTACGGCGACGCCAATTCCATTTCCATCTCTACGCCACACGAGTCACTTTTAGCCAGCCAATATGCGAGAACTATATGGGTCTGCCTGCCCAACTTTGGCAATTAACTATCGAACCTTTGTCATCTTCGGGTAAGCGTCCCAAAAGGTGAGCTTCCCCAGACTGCTGCCCCGCGGTTATTGGTTGATTTGACCGCATGTCGGACTCGTCAGCACGCACCCATCATGCATTCTCGTCACCGACGTTTCTGCGCATTGTAACCGCTTACCATTCACGTTTCAATGCCTTGAATATGTTTCAAGACTCGTTCCCAGGGTGCACAAAACATCACCATTCGATGTTGGTTCATTCATAAGCAAATGTCATTTCCCGTGAAAAAAAAAACGTTATTCTTCATGAATTACCGTGCCGCAAGTATACATGCATCGTAGTTGCTGTCACCAATCAGCCATCAATGTATTTCAGGAGCCCGCAATCTTTAGTCATCCAATAAAGGTACACGTCGCGCGTTTTCCTGCTTCTGGTGAGGCCCATCAGTATTCGGGTAGACCAGCTCATCTATAGGACTACTACTCTGGACATACCAAAACCTAAGTCAGATATTAGCATATATCAACTGGTTTAACAAGCTGTCCTATGACCTATTCTCGTCTTCCATCCCTTTATCAGCATATGCTATGAAGAAGACATAGCTACTGCCACTGGGTTTCTGGTCTTCTGTGTAAAGCTTACCCTATCATGTCTTCATAATCTTTTCGTTGTCTTCATCGTGATACCTCATGAGACCTAACAGCTCAGAAGCGGCCGTGATGGTCACAGTCCCTCATGGAACCATTATATATCACGCATCTTACAGTTGAGAAATGTGCCTGGTCAACGCCAGACAGAAGATTCAGAATCCCTGAAAGGAGAAGTGCCCAAGAACGTAGCATGGAATTGCCTCTCTACCATAGCCTAATTACCCCAATCATCCAATGTCGTGGTCTTCCTATGTCGTGTCTTCTCCCTTAAATGCTCTCCAATATATTTCTGGTCCTTATTGTGCTATACTTGAGTGTCTCGGAAGCCGCGGGTTGTGGAAGCAATACCTCTGACGGGATGGAATATGAAATTACCCCCTCGGCGGGTAAGCCTCAAGGAATGTCATATGCGTAGAATAAGCTTATTCCTGGCCCGGGCCTATTCAAACTTACTGGAGGGTTCTGAAGTTGAACGGTCTGTCACTTCTTAAAACTCGGAATTACAGCATATGCACCATCACAGCGATATGCTTGAGCTTGCACTACCCGAGAGAAATCGACAAAACAGCCTATAGATCAAAAGACAATCTTATACTTCTACTTCCAGCCTATTATCCCAGACCCAGTGCCAACTGATAAACTCTCCAGTTCAAAAAGCATGGCCCATAATCATGCTCATAAAATCCATCATCAGCAACGAGATCAACTCCCGCAACGGCCCGCTCAAAACATTCAAACTACACTCATCCCCCTCAGCATGTTGAATAAGCTCACTCAACACCACATAAGATCTGTTGCAGATCGGGCAAAAGAAGCCTCCCAACCTGACACAGGGAGCTCCTCGCTCAGCTAACGTCTGTCCGAGGGCAAAGATATCCAACTTATTCAAGTCAGGGATACATCTCCCATTCTCAACGTGCTTCATCATTGTAGATGCTTTGTCGAACTTGCGTTCGCAGGTGATGCAGTCGATGTTTTTGCCGGGGTTGGGATTGCGAGCTGCTTTTTCTTTCTGCTTCTCATGGTGTACTTGTGTGGGGACGGCGAATTCAAGCCAGTGGTCGAAATCTCTGACGACGGTATCGACGACTTTGGATTTGGACTGATGTTTCTGAAAGAGCTATGTCAACACCGAAATACTCATAGATACAGAATTCCACTTACCTCGAGAGCAGAGCGGGTCTGGAAGTACATGTCACATGTGATGCAGCGATTATGAGCTTCGACTTCGTGATTGAGGCGTTCTGTGCCAGTTTCGAAATCCTGTCCACAGTTTTTGTACTTGCAATCTCTTAAGAAATACTTTGCCTCGAAGAAGAAGGGGAATTCCTTCGCATCAGGATATCTCTTGCAGACGGTGCGTTTGGGGCCGTAGGAATCGTCCTTGGCGATCTTGGCTTGGACATCGATGACAGCTGGGTGGCTGATTCCGTGGATATGCCATTGATGTGCCACCATTAACATCTGCGGGAAATACTCGTTGCAGTGTGTGCAGAGCGTTGGGTGACCTCTCTCATTGTCCATATCAATGGAGGAATCATCATCGTCATCGTCGTCATCGTCGTCTTCGTCATCTGAGAAACCAGGATAGCCATAGTCTGGGTCGTCGGAGTCATATATATCGCCAGGCTGAATACCAGCTGGGAAGTCAAACTGGCGTCTTCCAGATCCTCTGTGGCCTGGGTATGAGAAAGGATCATCTTCGTCTTCATAATCTTCATAGTCTTCATAGTCTTCATCTTCATAATCATCATCGTCGTCATCATCACCGAATGGTGGAACTGCCATTCGCAGTAGTTGTCTCATTATATCGTCCTCTGAGTATCTTGGCCTGTGCATTTCGGGATGGCTGTCTCGCTGGTGCTGACGAAGTGCAGACGCAAGACGGAAGGTCTTGTTACAAGGTCTGCATCTAAAAGTTGGATTTTCAGGCACACCTTGCTTTGAGTTTGAGGCTGGTTCGGTTTCGACGATGCCATGTTTGTTGAGTCTATGATCCGCAAGTCCTTTAGCGTGGCGGAATGTCTTTTGGCAGGTCTGACAATAGGACTTATCCTCCTCATCCTCGTCAATGTCTTCTGCTTTCTTGCCTCCAGCAGTCGCGTTTGTTGCTTGGCCTGAACTCTCTGCAACAGTGTCGTCTGCCACTGCATGCTTAATGAGTCCATGCTGTACGAGGGCAGATTTGAAACGAAAGCTCTTGTCGCAAAGCGTGCATTGGTGCATGTTTGGGGCTTTCTTCTCTTCTGTCGCGGTCTCTCTGATGGGCTCTTGCTCCTCACTCTCCTCATCTGGGCCATCTTTCCCAGTGGAAACTCTCATACCAGAGGCAGCCAGGGCCATATTCTCCATCACTTGTCTCATTGCTTCGAGACGTTGCTCTGCTTGATGCTTCATAAACGCATCCTCAGAAGGAAAGTTCTCATTGCAACATAGGCACTTGAACTTCTGAGATCCAGCAATATGTCGCTCCTTCAGCGTCGTATGCACTTGCTTTGAGGGGCGAGCTGTATTGCCATCTTGCGCTGAACTCTTTGCTGGACCCTTGCCTTTCTTATCTGAAGTATGCTTGCTCTTCAGATGTCTTCGGAGCGAGTTTCGACTGGTGAACACCTTGTCGCAAACATCACAGCTAATTGTCTTTTCTTCGGCATCTGGGGTCTTGTCTTCTTCCTTGGCCGGAGTATCGTTATCCTCTTTCACAGTACGATGCTTGGTCTTCTTGTGCTGGTACAGGGCACCACGATGTCCGAAAGACCTGTTGCAAACAGAACAAGTGTTCTTACTTTCCTGGCTTTTGTCGTCCTGGTTTACATCTTCTTGTTTGGTAGAAGTAGATACTTCATTTGTGACGGAGGCTTCTGGCTTAGGCTCCGAAGCTTGGGTTTGTGTGGCAGAAGTATCTGGGTCCTCAGGCTTCGGGGGACCATGCTTGCTCCGCTGATGCTGTGTCAACGAAGATTGACGCCGAAAAGACTGTTTGCAAAGCGCGCAATCAAAAGTGCTGGCACCATCGTCATCTCGTCCTGGCTCAGATGCGTCTGCTTCTTCCTTCTTGACAGGATGTTTGCTCTGCCGATGTCGCCTAAGTGACCCTTTGTGGGGAAACGACTTGTTACAGATATTGCAATTGACGGGCCTGGCTTCAAGCTTTGCAGATGAAGCTTCTGCCGGATTATCGTCAGCCATCTTGAATATTCACAAAAAGAAAAGAATTGAAGAAGAAGAGACGAGTACGTCTGCGTTTACAGAATTTGGAGAAGGATACGGTGGACGACGCCCTGAAATGGGGTTGCAGAAGCAAATAAATGGAAGCGGATCAAGAATAAAGCGATCCAAGTGATTGGCCAACCGGCGCCACGACCGCCGGATTCAACGTCTACGTTTCAACAGAGCAACCACTATAAGGAACATCAAATGCAAGCGAAGCGAAGCATTAGGAACTAATCTGAAACTGCCGACAAGAGAACAAAACAACTACTTTCTTTCTTCTATCATGCCTCATTTTATCCTCAAGTGAGATCACTGATGACATCGCTCCCTGGCCTGGGGCTATATAGTATATAGAGGCCCAAGGCTTGCTCTGACGCCGAGGACACTGGTTTGGATAGAAAAATAACTATTAGATTGAAATAATACAATGAGGAAAGAACCTATATCGTACGGCAACAATCGTAGCATCTTCAAGAAATCGAATTCAAAAAACCCAACACCAGCTTAATAGAGTTCAGCCTCTATCATACGCCATCTCACCTCAGTCATAAAAGCCTTCAACGGGCCCCGGGTAACATCAGCACTGCATTGGTCCCCCTCCGCATGGCGAATCAAGCTACTCAAAGAATCAAAGCGGGCTTCACAGCCGGGGCACTGGAACATGTCATCAGAGTAGCATCTCGACACCACGCTCTGATCACTCATGTTGGTAGCCCATTTGATCGAACTGGCACCAATATAAGAGTGGCGTTCGCGCATCTCCACGTGCTCCACCATCTGGGAAGTGGTTCTGAACTTCTTCCAGCAGGTTATGCAGGGGGTCGTGTTCTTCTCGGAAGACCACGAGTTTATCTGCTTGAGGTCATCCAACATGTCGTCTTCATCGTAATTATCAAAGTTCTGGAAGTCCGAGTACGAGAGCGACTCATCCGAGATGTTGTCCTGGTCAAATAATGCCCACCAAGCGTCCTCGTGCATTTTTTCCCAGTGCTTTGCAAGTAGATGCTGGTTACGGAAGGGTTCGTTGCATTGCTTGCATCTGAATCCTGACGTAACCTTCTTGACGGGAGCAGCAGCCTCTTCTGGGGCCACCTTCGTGAGATATCTATTGGGGTTTTGGGATGGCGCCATGGTTGTGATCCATATGGTCCAGGAACCGGTTGAAATCGCGATATAGCCTGCCGCAGTCGATGCATTTGAACACTGAAACGCTGGCGTTTTCTGCCTTGTCCTCTGTCGTTGGCTTCTCAACCGGCTTCCCAACCGGCTTGTTCTTCTCCGCTGCCCAAGTGCCTGGCCGAGCTTTTCTTGATGATCATTAAGCTTACCAATGTAGTAAAAAGCTTCGTCGCAGTCCTGGCACTTAATTGTTGGTGGCGGAGGTCCTGCAGCCGTTGTCTCGACGGGCTTCTTGCTTGTTACTGGAGATACATGGCCGACCTTTCTTTCATGCTCGTTAAGTATGACAGCAAAGTAAAACGCCTCGCCGCAAACTTGACATTTGAATCGTGGTGGAGGAGGTCCTGTAACCGGCTCCGGCTTCTTCTCCCTCGTTGCCATAGGCCCATGAGCGAACAATTCTTGATGCTTCTGAAGCGCAGCAGTGAAGTAAAACGCCTCGTCGCAGCCACTGCACTTGATTGGTGGTGGAGGAAGTTCTGCAACCAGATTCTCAGCGGAGTTCTCGCCTGGACTTTCAATGAGATCCGGGACGGGCTCGTCGTCGCTCTCCTCGTCGCTCCCCCCCTCATTCTCTGCATCGCTCTCCTCATTGTTCTCCTCGTCGCTCTCCTCGGCTTCCTCCTCATTGCTTTCATCGTAGTCCTTCCCATCGCTATCCTCATTACTCTCCTCGTAGTTCTCCTCGTCAGTCTGCTCATCGATATCATCCCATGGATTAGGCGAAGGAAAACGATAATTGGTTCTCATATGCTCTTCAAGCTCCTCATAGGAGTAAAACGCCTTGGGACAAAAGTCGCACTTGAGTACAGTAACAGGCCCATAGTCCGACCAAAGGTTATGGCGTATAACATGCTGTTCAAGCAGATCGAAATGGTGAAAGCTCGAATTGCAGAACTCGCACTTGAACCGTTGTAGAGAAGGTTCAGCGGCCTTTTCTTCCTGATTTTTCGATTTACAATTGGGTTCTCTGCATGCTCTGTCGTTTCCTCTGGATGCCTGGTGGCGCGTTTGTGTTGTTCAAGTGCAGCTTTGGCACGGAAAACTTTCTTGCAATGCGTGCATACTTGAATATGCGTGTCTCTGTGATGATCTTGGAGTGCACGGTCATCAACGAAAGTTCTTTTGCACCATTTGCAATTGATCTTTCCTGGCTTCGGATTATGCTTTGCTTTCTTATGTTGATTAAGTCCACATTGTCGATTGAAGGTCTTGTCGCAAAGACGGCAACTCAAGACAGTCGGCTCAGAATCTTGATCTTGGTCCTCCTGCTTTAGATCCTCTTGTTTTATAGGGGCTTCACTGTCCACAACTGGGCTCTGTACCTTAGGGCTTGGCTTTGCGACTGCGTCTTCAGCGGGGTTAACAGAAGCACCCGGAACGTTCGAGGCATGCTTGCTCTTCTTATGCTTCTTCAGCAAAGACTTAAATCTGAATGACCGATTGCAGATTGTGCATTTGAATCGCTTTGACACTTCATCGCCACGATCTGATTCGGCCCCGTCTGTATCTGTGGAGGCATGTCCGGTCTGTTGGTGATGTTGTCTGAGCGAATTCTTGTGGGGAAAGGACTTTTTGCAGGTATTGCAAAGGCAGTTTCGCTTCAGGCTGTTCAGCACTATCTTCGGACATAGCTCGAGATTTTGAAATACTTGGTCTGTTTGGTGTTTAGAAAGTTAAGAGAGGTCAATTGAGATAACGCTGTGCTTTTAAGGGGTTTGGTTTCAAAAGCAATTAATGGAATCGGATGAAGTTAAAAGCGTCAGATGTGATTGGCCAATGCAATCGACATTACAACACGAACTCTAAATCTCTAAGTCAATACGTACGGCTCAAACGTGGAACCTTGGCGAATGATACTGGAAGCTGGCATAGATTCACAAGTCACAATTATACGCACTGACAAGCCCATGACCTCTGTCAGAAGTAGCTGTGCACATGACGTTACCATTGCTTCCTTCAGGCTTATATTAAGATCGTAACCCGTCGCCTGCAAGCTTCAGGGTAGGTGGCTGGGTTCGTAAGATGGCTGGTTACAGGCAAATAAAGGATGGTTTTGTGCGTGCAAGTTGTTTTTCACTGGGTATGGCCTCTGTTGGTTCAGAGTCTCTAACAATTTCCATTGAAATGCGACAACTGGTCGAGCATCAGTAGATCTTGGAGCGTATTCTACCGCATATATCAGAAGCACTAATTCCAAACCGCCTTGACTCGGTAAGAACAGAAGGTTACAACATCACGGCTAGACGTATCAAGCTAACATCTAAGCGTTTTTGAACCCAGTTCTTGATCCTCACTCGTGTACCTTGCTTCACGTTTGAATCCCAAGTCTGTTCATTCTCAGCTGAGACTTCAGTATCAATATCCTCTTCTCGGATACGATTCAGGCCACAGCATTCGGGGTGACTAGCTGCCGCCGCAGGAAGTCCCGAGTCTCGCCTCCAGAAACCCAACCTTTGCCTCCTGAATGACGTCCGCAGCAACAACTTCCTGCTCACCTGTCGCTCTTCTCTTCCAGAAGAACACTTGGCTCGGATCCATAGGCTGAACACCAAGATACCCTGGCACTGCATCGCTAAAGCCACATTCTTGTCTTCCACGAGCGCCAATATGTACCTGGGCATGAGCCGAAGCAGTTTCATGCTGAGTTAATTCGTCTGTGCTGGAGTCGGTGCAATCGGCGTCGCAGTAGTTGAGAACCATTCCTGGGTTCCGGTCCTTTCTACCCATGATGACTAGCCTGCCAACTCCAGCTCCAGGGATAGATCCACTCGGGCGGCACCAGGCATGTTTCATCATGGCCTCGTGTGTGGTATCATGGGTACCTTGTCGAGACATCCTTCCAGTTTGCCCTTCAGAAGCGCAGCTCGGGAAACGTCTTTTGAGTTTATCTTCATCAAAAGAGACACCTAGGTGGGAAGATAGTTGTTGGACCATCCAAGCGAGAGGAGCGTGCACAAGACCTTCTTGTTGCCCAAGTTTACCCATATTACCATGATTGCCTAGAAAGAAAACCTGGTGGATGTTGTGTCCGCACATGTAAGTTGGACTATAAGGGCTTCTGGTTTCGTGCAGGGCCAGAGCATGAAAGGAATATTTCACATCTGTTCCAAGCATCAGCTACTATTCGGAAGTAAGTCAGATTATTCCAGGACTTACTATTTGGAACATGGTCTATGACCTTGGTTTTATACTTGCTTCGGTGAAGATAGGATAGTGGCTTTGCAATGCCAAATAGTGGGATACCCAGGGATCCAACTGTATCGAAACAGCACAGTGCATCGATTTGAATGTCGTCCCAGACTTTAAGTTGTTAACAGCCATTGCCAAAGAAAAGGAGCTCATACTTACAGCTGTAATTGCGTCGTACCTCATCCTTGTTGGCCTTGGTAAGATACGGGTCTTTCTTGCAAGCGTCATACAAACGCTTGAAGAACTCCGTATCTCCGTCTCGAACTAGGCCAAGGCATTCGATTATCATTGCCAAATATCGAGCGGCCCATGCGCCTAGGCATCATCATAAGTCATCCATGGATACAAATCAGACGCAAGTTCCTGACTTACCTCGCGAATAGCCACAAAAGACAATCCTATCGCCCTTATTATAGTCATCGGCGATATTACCTCTCTACAGTCAGTTTTTCTCACATGAAGATGACGGGGCATCTTACGATAAGCAGTTATAACGTTCCTTCGCGTGCCCCAACCACCAAGACCTGCGACAGATGAGTTCAGGTTTTAATAGGACAAGGGATAGATTATGAAACGAACCTCCAAGAACCTTGTCTGTTAAGCCATCAGTCCCGACTCCATTGACACGAATCTTCCGAACTTGCTCGCCCTTGGAGATGAGATCAGGTAGGCTAGAAACCACAGTCTCTTTCGAGCTTTTGACGCTGCCATGCCACGTTCCTATTCAAGTTAGTCATGAATATGATTTTGTCAGATTTAGTTGAGAGAATTTTCGTACCATCAAACGCAACGAATAGGAGTTTTGGCGAGTTTTGGTTCTCTTCTCGCTAGCGGGCCTGATTTAATTGTCCAGGAAGATGGGAGTGTATCGCCATTATAAATCAACAGATATAGTTTGATATGAACGAGAGTTTAACGGCTGCTGTTTACGAAGCGAATGAAATAAATTGAGCGAGCGACTAGCAGAAAGATAGTTCAGGTGGGATACTGATTACAATAGAAAACATGGACCCCAAGCAGGTAAAGTTCGGTTTAAATAAACCGAAACATAAATCAGGCTGTGGAAGAGTGACTCCCTTCTTCCAGCCACTCTTTCAGGTTATCCTACAATTTCGATGGCGGTGCAAGGCATAACGGGCTCCCTCTACCCAAGCTTAAGTCCGAAAGCCTTATTAGCAATCCATCAACACATTTGAATTGCACCTCTGCCTGTCCAGCCAGTAATTATGACATAGGTGGGAAAGCCTCTTGGGGGCTGCTATATAGACTGCAGGAGATATTTGGGGGCCATGTCTCTAATTAGAGATTGGTACAGTACTTCTGACTGGGGTGTCAGCTGAAATACACCCACTGGTGATTTGAGGCTGTGAGACCCTTCTGATCCAAAAATGCGAACGCCATACGTTGACAATGTGTCTTGGCGGCATGTCATCGAGCACAGCGTCTCGTATCCATTCTACGGATCGCGGGAAAAGTGGCCATTCTGTTATCACCGAAAGACGTTGAGGCTATGCACGATTTTGGCGATCAATGGACTCTATGAACCTGCTAGTCAGGAACGAAGTTTTATGCATACTGTTTAGTTCACCTAAAGGTCACTTGTCGCTCTAAAGTAGGCTGAGCGATCGCTGACCATCTCAGAGCAGCACTGCCTCATCGATCGGCAAAGTGCGTTGAGGTGAAGGATATGCGTTTTCAAGCGACCTTTTACCATTTTGCGTGGGAGTTATAGATATTCATTGATTTAATTTCATTGTTCTCCCCCTCAGAGTTCCTCCTATAATCCGCACGATGTCCAGATATCGCTGTGTCTCGTCGAAACAATGGACACTGCAATGGGCGCTGAGTGATAAAGACAAGTCAAGATCCAACGAGGGTTACATACAGAAGGTTACAGTAGGAAAAGAGATTATAAAATAAGCTACATATCTTTCATCGACCCCAGCCTGGCTGATGAGGCACAGAATCCCAGTACCGACTCTCCTCCTCTCTCGCATCAAACTCCTCCCGAATCCCAAGATCATCCACAATCTGACACAAGAGCAGATAAGCGATGTCGCACTTATCATTGCTCAGCGGATTAGTATGTAACAAATTGTTGTCTTCGATCATCCTTTTGAAGTCCATACCACGGTAAGGACCCATATCAGGAGCAAGACCCCATCGTCTCCCGGGATTCGAGCAAAACTCAACAAGTTTCTGAACGGAGATGGCATCAGGATCCCAACGTAGAGCCAAGGCTTGAGGCATCTTGTGCCAGTAAGCCACTTCGAACCACGTGAAGAAATCATCGATTTCTGTGATGGGTTGGCTGTCGTATTGAGCCTCCGTCATTCGTCGGATCTTTTCCTCTTGCTTTGCTGTCTCGACGTTCCGTTCGAGTTCACTGAGAATGATCTCGGTGGTGATTGCCAGACCATTGATTGCATCAATCATTCGCTTCATGGTTGGTGTTGACATGATGTCGTCTGGCCTCTTGTAGATGATGTTGTGCTGAACCTCAGCCCAAGCCTGTGAAACGACTGTTCCAATCTGTATCTCGACTCGATACCTTTCCTCCCAATCGACCACCATCTGCCAAGATTTGTATCCCGAATGGTGCCAGTATTCGTCAGACCCATATTGATCCTGCGAGCGCCATGGCCCCCTCGAATGTCCCTCGAGATTCAGTCGATCTCCCTGTGGAGCATCTCTACCGCTGCCGACGGTGCCGAAGAGATGGACGACGCTGAACCGCTGCTGGCACTCTTTTGCCATGTTTATTACATCTTGCGGTAAGTATAGCCCGATCCTAACAGCAGCAAGGTCTCCCATCTCGTGGTGTTGAAAGATATCATTGTTGAGCGCGAAGGAAGTGAAGTCGGTGTCACTCTCCAAGCCCCTGAGCTTAGTCTCCAGCGAGTCATAGGCTTTGGTTCTGCACGTCACCACGCCTTTGGTGCCAGTCCCTTTGAGGAGATCCTGCAGTGTATCCCTAGCTGCGTGCGCAACCTGTTGATATGCCGCTTGAGTGTTGGGATCACCATAGTATGCAAGGCATTCTTCAACTTTCTGAAGATATCCGGCGTTTTGGTTGTTTGAATCGTCATGGTCGTCTTGACCGTATTGGTTTGCTAAGCCACCTTGCTCATCTGAATCAGTATGACTATAAGCATCTTGCTGATCGTCCGAGTCATACTGGTTGTATGAACCATACCCGTGGTGGCCGCTCATGATGGAAGAAGACTGGCGAGGCGATGAGAATTTGAGATATTATCTTGTTTCGCAGAGGGATCAGAAATATTAGATGCTAAGTTGATGAGAATGAAGAATAAAATGAACTACTAACTTGGCCGGTCTCTTTATACATTTGCAAAGCCTAGAGGCCGGGATTGTAAAACGAGGCTCGGCTCTCGGGCTTGAACCCCAACAGCCCCCAACTTCCTAAACGCAGCCTTAAATTACAGTACACCAGTAATCATGGATATATCCTTCAACTGTGTCTGATTGGCCATCACGTTGCACTCTTGGATGCTGCAGTCATCTTGTGTGTTCCTATTGAGGTTGAAATGCGGCTGAAAGTGCAGGAAGCCAGCGCTTATGTGACACACGGCGGTAGCACACAGCTTGGCATAGAGCGATAAATGCCTCATATATGACCAAGAAATCTTCACAATAGGCTCTAAACTGAGGTCTCTGCAGAGTGCATATCAGGCAGAATTATTGTCATACTGACAAGGGTGATGACGGAGTGTGTCTGGGTTAGGAAGCTAAAATATGCTCCCGGGCCCGAAATTCATGGCACCAACTTGGTTGTTGGTCGGTTTTATCACATTTCAACTCCACCATGGACCAACAACGAGGAATCACTTGCTCTGGAAAGCTTACCGTCGAATCAACCCAGACCTCTTCAGCCGCTTTGCCCCATTACCAATATCCCCCTCTGAAGAGCCTTGGCACAGTTCGGATTCTCTCGTTAGAACCTGGCCAACCTGAAAGTCCACTACGGGGAACTCTGGAGGAAGCTCACATCGACTCTCTTGGAGACTACGAAGCACTATCATACGTCTGGGCAGATCCAGGTCCATCTATTAGACCACATGAGATCATCATTCGAGAAAATAACCAGGATGCTTTGCTTCCACTTAGAGGAGGTTCCATTTTTGCAGCTTTACTCCAGATTCGACTTCCGGATCAGAAGAGACGAGTCTGGGCTGATCAGTGCTGTATCAATCAAGATGATCTCGATGAGAGAAGTAATCAAGTCCATTCTATGGGCAAGATTTATGAAAACGCGACTAGGATCTTGGTATGGCTTGGTTTAGACACCAACAAGGAAGCAGAGTCGGCTTTTAATTTGATTCATGAGCTTGATGAAGCTCTCAGCGCTGATGAACAGCATTCCTATTTCTTGATCTCAAGAAATCTCGAGAGGCAAATACGGCAGCACGATAAGGTACTGCAAGCTTTAACAAGCCGCCCATGGGTAAGTGCTACGAGACCACGACCGTGGAGAGGATGAGTGTTGACATTTCGTATAGTTTAAGAGAGGTTGGGTCGTACAAGAGATTGGAACAGAAACTCCCGCCATGATGATCTGGGGCAATCACAGCATCGATTGGAATACTCTGGCCAGCGTATGCCAGAAGTTAAAAGGCTATCATCAACTTCGTAGCACACTCGGCATCACTACTTCAGACATCTCATTCCTTCACCGACGATTCATACCGCCAGACAAGACAACGCACCACGCCAATCGATATAACTTCATATACGAGCTACAGCGATCCCGCCACTTGCAGTTCACTGATCAAAGAGATCGAGTGTTTGCTTTTCTGAGTCACTTCTCGACTCGGTCACTTCCACCTCTAGGCTGCGGGCCAATATCAGTCGTGGCAGACTATACACTTTCTGTTGAGCAGACCTACATCAGTATCGCCACAAGGATATTGCGAGATCGTCCAGAGGCGGCGTGCATTACTCTTGCGGCAGTGCAGCATCCTCAGAACAGTCTACCTTCTCATCACGATGATGTCCAGCTTGGAAACAATATGAAGCTGCCTTCATGGGTACCCGACTGGAGATGGTCTGAGGGAATCATTCTAGCTGAGCCAATATGTCCCTACCGAGCTCATGGTAACTCTACCGTCAAGATGAACATCCTCGAGGATGAGAGGATGCTACAGATACACGGTCTCAGTATTGATACTATTGAAGAATGTTCCAGGCCAATGCTCTCAAGCGACTTTTACAGAAAAGCCGGTCTAGTAGAACACCTCTGGCAGGATATCTGCGGAAAGGCAAGCTTCAATCTTGTTGATAAGTACTTGAATGGAGACTCTGCTTTCTTTGCGCTGATGCAGACACTCAGCAACGGTTGTGTTCAAGCCACGGGCCACGAATGCAAGCAATATGATTCTGTTCCTGAACAGATATGGTTGCAAATGGCAGCAAAGTTCACAGTAGAATCCCTCGGTAGCTCTGCAGTATCAGATGACGTTATGAAACAAGCAGAGAACATAAAGGACGAGAAAGAGCATGATAAATGGAGTCGATGGGCAACTTCTGCGTCAGACGGACGAGTATTTGCACGGAGCAAGAAGGGATATTATGTACTAGGGCCATCAGCGTTGCAAGCCGGCGATATGGTCTGCATTTTGTTTGGTTGTAAGGTTCCATTTTGTCTGCGCCGCGTTGGGGAGAGGTATTTGCTGGTGGGTGAGTGCTATGTTCATGGGTTGATGAAGGGTGAGGCGATGGATATGCTGGCAGAGGGCGAAGTCGAAGAGCAGGTTTTCAGTCTCATGTAGGAAGAATATTATGCTTCTATTCCTGATTGTATCCTTATTTTGTATCCCTTGCGTACTGAAATGCTGCAAGTACTGTTCGTTGAACCTCATCCCTCGTGAACTCAAGGTCGACATCACCAGACCTCCTCTCCCTAACCTCACTTTCCGAAGCCCAAACGAATCGTTGATGCTCATCCGGGGATAGCTTGACATCTTGGATGCTCACATCCACCCTGACCAGAAAATTGAACTGACAAACCTTCTTCCCATCATCGAGAGTGAAGAAATGCGGTTCACCAACAGGGCCTCCAATCCACTTCGCCTCCAGTCCAGCTTCTTCCCGAAGTTCACGTGCAGCAGCGCTCAGAATACTCTCATCTTCATCATCGCATGCACCACCAGGAGGTTCCCACTTATTGGGATCGTCGTCGCTTGCAGCGCGCTGAAGGAGGAGAATGCGCGGCTCAGAAACGATGCTAGTGTCTAGCACGAGAGCACTTGTTGCGATGTAGCCGAACTGGGCTTCAGGGTGAGCGGCTAAGTAGACGGGTTTTGAGACGGAAAAGTCTTCGGCTGATGGGCCATACTCGAATTGAAAGTTACTCATGTTGGTGGTGAGTTTTGGGAATGAGTGTACCAACAGAAAACGCAGTAAATGGCTCTTATATCACGTGCTGACGTGCGTCCCCCGCTTATCATATCATATGCCGTTCTTTGATGTGGTAGAAATCCCATCATTGGCTAATGAAACTTGAGATGAACTTATGTAGCAAGGTGTTTTACATGTTCTGTTTACATCTTGAATGATGCCCCAAACTTTCGATCTCCATATCTTCTAAACCATCCTGCAATGTAACGCTTCACTTCGCTTCGTGACCCTCCCATCGTTTGCTCAAGCTTCCTATGACTTGCGAACCAGAAAGCCTGTGATCAGCGACTGAGTCTTCTTATTCTCAGGCACGGGCACAGGAGTTGGTCTGGGCGGATATGGCGCAAATATCACAGGTCGTGTAGTCGGTGTAACCCTTCTCACTGGGATAGTTTCTGTTTTCACGGGTACTCTCTCTTCCGTTACAGGGGCGGCCTTGTCGATGGGAGGTCGCTGGGGAATTTCTGATTTTATGATTATAGGGGAGAGGGGAGGAGGCGGAGGAGTCGGTTCTCTCTTCACTGGCGGTGGGATTTGTACTGGTGTCTCGACGACAGGGGGCTTGACTATGTGAGTCTCACGGTGCTGAAGGGGGCTTGTTAGCAAACTTCCACAGTAGGATGGGACTCAAATCGCTCACCTCAGTAAGTTCCTCGCCCGACTTGAAAAACCGGTAGCAAACACCACATCTATGATGAAGCTCTGCATCGTGCTGTTTTCGAAGCTCAACTGTCACGAACCTTCGCCCACAGGGGCCACACGTTATGTGCTCCAACCACAAATGGTCACAAAGCTCCTTCTCTATTCCAAAAGGAACTTTCGGATCACAATAGTCGCAGATAAACGTCCCAGACTTCGCGGAAGTACCAGACATGATGTGCTTCTGCTTCTTTGCCGGACTGCCGAAGTTTGTCTTGCAGGCCCAACAGTAAGTGCCCTCATGCTTATCTCTCTGATGCTGCATGAGCGCACTTTCTTTCTCGAAATTCCTTTGGCATATGTTACACCGGAAGGTTGAGGATTTTTTCTTCTCGATAGCTTCCTTGAGAGCGATGATGAGATCCTTTAAGCCTGTTTCTTGGATCCAGTCTCGTAGAGCACATGCTCTGTTCTCAAGATGCCTGAAGAGGGGACTCATCCGTGCATACTTCTTGCAAGTTGGGCATCGGAGGTTTATGTTCAGACTTGAAGATGGATGAAGACCCTCGCAGTGAGTTGCAACAACGCTTTCGACGAGTCGAGAAGTACAGCCTGATTTGCATGTGCCGTTCTCAAGATGCTCCATCATTTTTGAGTAGGACGGAAACCGTTTCTCGCAGCCAAGGCAGCAAATGGGGGGGGTTGGATGGCTTTGTCTATGCTACGAAGTTTGTCAGATCAGCACTTTGGGCCTCTTTGGGAAAAGGGGCTAACCTTTTGATACGCTAGCTTGTCGGGGAAGCCTTGGTCGCATGCGAAACATATCTGCTTATAATGCCATTTGGAGTTGTGTCGTTCTTTCTCTGCACTGCTTTGGAAAGATTTGCGACATTCGTTGCAATAAGAATCGGAGACTGTGTTTGCTTCCGAGGTTGAGGGCTCATGACTAGAACCGGCTTGAGGTTCTGACTTGATTTCTTCTTCGCCACCTGATTCGCAAGACTGATATTCTTCTGAATCCTCTGAGCCTGATTCATCTTCTTCGGAAATCTGCTCTTCCTTGATGTGCGCATCGACAACTATGCACTGGTCGGGAGAGAATGAAGGTTCTCCTTGTTCAAGCTTGATGCGCTTCCGCGCAGGCTCCATTTTGACAGGGAGTAAGGCAATTGTATTCCTAGTGATGCAGTGGGCCTTACTTGAGTGTTTGGGGGAGAAGATAGGAGTTGCGTGAAGACCGGGGATCTTTATATAAAGTTGCCAACAAATCAACGTTGCTTTTGTTAATGAGGATGTTCACGTTGATAGTCTGTGATTGGGTTTCAACTAACCCCTAATGACCGGAATTGTCAGCGGGACAATAGCCAACATTTATCCGATCAACTACCCTGCACCCTGCAGAGATCCTTCTAGAAACCTTATTTGTGTCAGAGCCCAGGCGATATATTAGGAGATCCGTAGTTTCAGGAGTGAGGTCAAGATCATCAAAAAGCGCTCGTAATTTAAGTCTCTTTTCCAGTTGCTATCGTTTCCAACTATCCCAGCCAACCCCTTTCCCAGCTCTTCTTGCGAACCAGCCGTTCATGCCTTGGAAACCAAAAAACTGGTAATCAAACTCTGACTCGTACCCAACCTCTTCCTCTTGGGCGAGGCCTTTGCTATAGCGCTTCTCGGTGGATATGTCTCGAATACAACCGACGCTTGAGCTGTTGCACACTTTATCCGAGGGCCTTGTGTTTTCACAGGAGGCTTGATCTCCTTCGGAGAAGCAACACTCTCCATGGGAACTTCTGGGCTTGCTTCCGATTCGACTTGTGTTACGGCAGCCGGAATAGAAGGGACCGTTGGAAACTCTTTCTTCACGGGTACCGCTGGAACCGTCGGTAAGGCCGGTTTGGCCACAAGGGGAGGGTTGGTTTCATGAAGCTCCTTGTAGTGCTGCCAATTATGTTAGAAAATCTAAATTGAAGCAAACAGTACTCACCTTGCATAGGTCGTTCGAGCTCATGAAGAACCGGAAACAGTCAGGACATCTATGATGAGTCGCAGCCCCGTGATCCAAGCGTTGCTGCTTATTGTCAAAGGTCAGTCCCACAAGGCTTGCACTTGTTGTGGCAGTGCCACATATGGTCGTTGTAGTTCTTTTCCATGTCAAAAGGAATTGAGGGCCGACAAATGGCGCATACGGAAGCCCGAACCTTGATCGCTGTGCGTGATATGATGTGGTGATGCCATTTCTCCGAGTCTCGAAAAACCTTATCACAGGATCGACAGACGGTGTTCTCATGTTGATATCGCAAGTGATCAAAAAGACCAGCTTCAGAGTCAAACAGTCTCTTGCACATATTGCAAGTCCGGTTGGCCACATCGATTTCTTGCTTCAAGGCGAAGAGTAGACGCATCAGGCCCGTTGCTTGTTGCCAGTTCCTCAGGGGGCAGAGTCTCGATTCCATGTGGCGGAAAAGAAGAGATATAGTCTCGAATTCGACGTTACACCCTGGACAAGTCATGTTCAGGCCAGGATTAGAGGTCTGATCGTTTGTGTGACAGTGCTTGGATAGTGCTCTGGCGAAGAACGCGGAATTGAAGCCTGACATGCATCGGTTTCCTTCAAGATGGTACATCATCTGCGAGTAAGAGATGCATCTGTGGTCGCATGCTGGGCACTGAATTGGATGCGGGTCATGCGATGATAAATGCTAGGAGGAGAAACCGGGTTACTCATCAAGTTTGACGACGGACGAAGAGGACTGACCTTGTTGAGAGCTATGGCAGTTTCAAACCCTATATCGCACGCGAAACAAAGGAATTTATCCCAATGCAATTTGGAGTTATGAGCTGCTTGCTCCTTGGCGTCATTGAAAATGATTCGACAGGGCATGCAGTGAAGAGTCCAGCACGCTGTGAGCATGAATATTTGTTCTTCCACCATGGCAAACGTGCGCTCAATGTTCTGGGCCCCAACAGCACCAGACGCGTCTTCGCCATGGTCTGGAAATTGTAATTGTTGCGGAATATGCCCAGCGGTTTCAGAAGAGTTGAGGCCATTTCGGTGTTGGTACTGTTGAACAGCAGTGTTTGGCGCTTTGTAGCTGGTGGGCTGCTTCGGGGCTACGCGATAGGCGGCGGCCTGGTCTTCAACCTCGACACGCTGGTGTGCACGTGCCATTGCGGAAAGGAAGGTTGCGATTGCTGGAAACTGGAACTTTAGGAAGATTCAAAAATTAAAGACTCGCGATTCCAAATGCCTTACTCGGTACTACGAATAGGTTAAAACAGCGAGGAGGGAAACGACAAACGCGACTTGTTCTTTGCTTCAGTCTTGGACTCTTGGTTGGGCTGGGCTTTAGAAGCAATTTGTTTCCAGGGCGTGTCAAAGCGGGGCGGGTTGGAGTTAGGTATCGCCCTTCCCTGGAACCCCCGGCCCCGCCCACGAACTTTCAACAGCCATCAACCTTATTCTACTTGTACTTTAGGTTTCTATTGCAGTACCGTTATTCTCAAGAGTTCTGAAACTTGCCTAAGGTATTTTGCTACGTAGATTAGTCGGCTCACGATCAATGCAGCAAAGTTATGCTTAGGTAGACAGTCCCCTACAGATATAATCAAGTATAAATCATTCTGTAATTGCACCTATCGTGAATGATTTATTATATATGAAAGAAGAGGAGGCTATAGCCCTGGAGCTTTGCGTGGCAGCTCTCACTCTCGATTTAGTGTCTCATCGGGTTTCAGCAAACCCCTGAAACAGATGATCATTGGCGGACGCGTCGACGAAAGAGCTAATAGCAAGGCTGGTATAGAGAAGATACCCTGCACTGGGAGACATCAAAATTTGCCCAACGTGATAATTGCCATATAGCGTATTTGGAATTCATTTTGTAGATACTATTTGAAGGAGGATTTGGTTGGAGTCTATGGCTGGACGGGTTTGAATAAAATCACTTCAAGCTTGACTACCCCAGTGTTGGGAGAGGACATAGATGTTCGTACACTAACACGGTATGATACTCCGAGACACGAAGTTTAGTTATTAAGTGACCTGAGTTCCATTATCCCCAATCAGCAGTAGACTAACGGTCCGGCAGCGAAGTAAACTGGACGAAGATATTGCCGTACATACCCCGGAAAGAAATCGTGCCTCGAGGGCTGCTCGCTACAATTGTCTCTGTCCCCATGTCGAAGAAGGCCCCTGAGACATTGGAATCCCGACTGGATACCACACATAGTTTGATAGTCGATGCCAGAAATCCACCATGCCCGACAGTGATACCGTCCTGCCACTTTGATAGACTGATAGGCAACTATGGGCCTCAAGATGAAGCACCATAGGGTACTGTAATAAGACACCGTACGCCACTCCTAAAGTTCTAGCTGTACTAAATACTTCGCTGTATATGATCGAAAAGTCTGTCGTAGTCCGAGATACTCGCGTGACAGCTCTCGCTTTCGACATGCTGAAGCAGAGCGCTCAACTTGTTGAAATACGCTCCGCAGCTATCACAATCAAAATCTTCGTCGTGATCATGATTCCAGGGCCTATAGATCTCGTAGTAGTCCCAAACACACTCTCTGATGGAATCGATGTCAGAACCCGACTCGCAAGTGTTCGCCTCAAGATGGAGCACCATGGCCGAATAGGAGATGAACATCCTTGAACATCCGAGGCATTCAACATTTTTCGCGGCGTGAATCTTGTGGTGCTGTGAAAGTATAAGTATGAGGTGAGAAAGATAAGATAGTAGTTGGGAGGACTAACGTTAATCAGGTTCGATCGCGAGCTAAAGAATCGACCGCAGGTTCGGCATTTATAATGAACATCTACATCATGCTCCAGAAGAGAGTATTCACTTAAGAAGAACTCCCGACATGGAAGACAACAGTGATGATCTTCTACCAGGTGATCATCAAGTTCATCTTCTGAGTCGAAGTCAGGCTCGTGATAGCAGCGATTGCAAACATGGTGTCGTGAAGAGTTCTCGATATGCTGTTGTTTTGCACGTCCGTGAGGGAAGTGCCGCTCGCAGCGCCAACAATACGTTTCACCGTGTCTGGCTCGGATGTGCTGGTTCAGCGAGCTTTCAAAGCGGAAGTATCTGTCGCAAGGAGGACAGTAAGTCATTTTCGGCTTCGCTAGGCTGATGGCATCATCTGAAAGCTAGGAATAGAATCTGAAGAATAGGCTAGACTTGGATTATATCCTGCAGTTGAGAGAGAGACAGAGAGGTGACTGTAAGTTTAGGCATGGGTTGATAAGAAGGTGAGTTGTTAAAAGTTTGTGGGTGAAAGTAATATGGTTTAGGGGGATATTAAGCTTTGATTGGCCCCTGCGGGGCCACAGCAGGTTACTAGACTGTGTTTGTAAACCAGCAAACAGTTGTTGAAAGCTGTACCACCTCGTTGAATGTTTTTGTTATTCAGAACGCTTGTGTAACTGTTTGCCTAGCAACATATTCACGCAAGCCACCAACTACATCTAGCTCTAACATCATGTAACTCACAAGGTGCCAATTCACAGAGGGACACCCCCAGAGCATCGTCCCTTGACAAGACTAGCATCCTTCCCTGTCAGCCCATCAAAATACTTCAACAGAGTCTTCACAGGCACCATCTCCATCTTCCCTAAGTCGGGATGCGAAGAGGTCAACGTCTTTCCACTCCAAAGGACCCTAACAAAGTACTCCTCCTTCTTCTTATACAGCTCAAAAACCACTTCACTTCCCATACCAGGCCAAACCATCACATCGATCTGAAGAATACTCAACAATCGACTGATAGACCCATCGTGCGCAAAGTTATGAAGATACAAAAGGTCTTGCTTGCCGGCTATGACAGCGCGGAAGTGGCTTGCTAGCTCGGCGATCCATACACCCCATGAAGTAGCGGATGCAGCGAGCGATTCGGGTGCGTCGCGGTACATTTGGGAGTATTCCCATTGGCCGAGACGATAAACCTTGTCAGCGAGTGTTTGGTCAACGCAGGTAGTTGAGTTCTTTCCGTTAACCAATTTGCAAGGGAAAGGCTTTTTGTGACATTGGCGAGCGGAAAGGTTATCGTAGTAGTGATCAAAACTCTCATGGAACCCAACATCATTAGATGGTACACCAGATATGTCATCGAGCGTCTTGTAAAGATCCTTTGTCCTATCAAGATGCTTTTGCCAGTCCTTGTTAGAAGAAGACTTGATAGCGCTCGTCAACTGACTCCCAACGCTGCACTTGTACTGCGGCTCAAGACTATCCACGCCAGCTTGTTGAATAAGCAGCGGGACGGATTCGGTGGTTTGATACATGCCGTTGATGAACATACCAGCAACCTGACTCGTAATCTGGTTATTGGTAACTCGGAACATGACCTTACTTCGCCAATCTTCCTTGCGGCCTGGGATGAATTTCAAAAGGTCATGGTAGACTTCATACAGATCTTTTCCGTGGACCCAAGAATCATCGAGGCCTTCGGCGGTGATTTGAGGAAATTGACAGGATCCGATCCATCCGGAGGGGATGAAGGGGTTGATTTCGGAGGTGAAGCCTTTCCAGTAGCCTTGGGCGTTGGGTTTGGGGGATTCAGTGAATTGGCGGCCGAAATAGTAGAGCCCTTGGTTATCGCAGTTCCATTGGTATGGCTCAACTGGGAAAGCGTTTGCTGCGTAGGGAGTACGCTTATGATGTCTTTGGATCTGGTAAATGTTAGCTATGTTATAGCTTTCCCACTGAAGAAACTACTTACCACTTCGACATATTGCAGCTCATAGTCCTTCGGAGCTTTCTTATACTCCCTCTTCCTCGCATGAGGCATGTTACACCAATTATACGTCCCATACTTATCATCCGGCGTATGCGACGACTGGTAAATGAACCCCCAAGTACCCTTCCCATCCAACACCTTATCAAGATTATTAACCTGACTAGAGCTCGGAGGAAACCACTTCATATTTGGGTCATTCCCCAGTACCGGCGCAGCCGCAAGGAGGCCGAGTAACGAGCTTTTGGGTAGTGACGCCATGTCCGCGTATTGTCTCAAAACGAAAAAAGTGCCGAAGGAGAAGACTGCTGTGAGAGCCAGCAGTCTCCCTCTGCAGCGGAACCAGGAAAGCGTCATTATATATACTGATGAGGAAGGTAGTTTTAGTTGATGGAGAATAGTTGTGAGGTTGGAAATTACGCGGTTTAATTGGAGCGCACGTGGAGACGCCATTGGCTGAGACAAGGTTATGAACTGGGTCTAGTGTTGCGGAGATGATGGCAAGTCATGTTTAGCCAGAACTGAGGACGTATCTCGGAACGTGAGTCGAGGATAGAACCTTGCGGTATCTTCCACTGATGGACTTTTCCATTGGCGGTTACGCCGATCGTTGGAGTGGCAGTTGTGACACGTGAATCTGGACGGTGAGAAACTTATCTTGACGCTTTACTCATTGCGAAGACCGACAGTCATGACTGATGATGGGTGGGTATGATGATTCTCGGGACCAAGTTGTCGTCTCAAGGATATGAAGGAAATTATAAGGAACATGATGAATTAGGTTCCGATACAAGTATGCCAGTCAAGAACATCAGGAGATTTATCCCTACCGTGAAATAAAAATTAAACAGACCCGACAAAGTGAAGTCAGCGGGATAGTGCCCATCCCTGAGGCCTAAATTTAGTGGAGGGGATTGGGGCGGCTCTTCAGCGTTCATCTCTAGTGGTGCTGTGCCGCTACAGGCCCCATTAACTTAAGCTCTGTACCTGCACCCACGGCCCGAAAGATCTTGGCATCAGTCGAGAATGGAGCATGAGCAATGTACAGTCTACATTCGTCATGTCAATATGAAAAGAGACAACACAGATGCTGGCAACGCGGAAGAATGAAATCATTTGTGAAACAGCACTCGTCATCCTCATTCGCTCAAGTGAGGGAAGCACAATTACGTCACAGCTGAGGAGATCACCAGAGAGTAAGCCGTAAGATCCAATGCCTCTCCAACAATGCTCACCTTTCGCAAATTTACGTGACAGAGACTCAATTACCTTTTTCTAAGCTAACATGGATATACCATTTGAAGCTCGGATCGCTCGCGATGCCAAATTCAGCGCTGAAAACAGCAGCGACGCTTTTGTAGTCTTGGCGAAATGGGCAGTGGATTACTCAACAGCGGAGGGGGTCAAAGCGGGCTACAAAGCTGCTTTTCAGTCAGGTAAAGAAAGATTAAATGGCTTCTTTTCAAGTATTCAAGGCTCCTAAAGCAAAAATCCAGTAAGGCAGGTACCTTTTGCGTTGAAGGTTGCAGTATCTTAATATCCGAAATAGGATTTGCCAGCGGAACAGTTGGTCCACTCGCCGCTTGAAGACACAAAGGGAATACGTCTTGTTCAGGTGGAGATCAATAACTCTGTCCTTTCTCTGACTATGAACACTTATTCCGCATCCGATATACCGCCTTATGCCTGCCTCTCTTACGTCTGGGTCGATTTCGGACCGATATGGAATCGCAGTCGTGACTTTCGCGAGACTGAGCTTGAGGTTCCTCACTTTAGTCATGCCGATACAGTAGATATCGCCATCAATGACAAACGGTTTCCTATCGGAGCTAACTTGCACGCTGCGCTTCTTGGCTTACACAAGTACCTTGACGGCAGACCTATCTGGACCGATGCTATCTGCATCAACCAGGAGAACCCAGATGAGAAGGCTGTCCAGGTAGCTCGCATGGATGAGATCTACAGCGCAGCTGGAAAAGTTTTTATCTGGCTCGGTAGAAAGCATACGGAACGAACAGCCGCGATGAGCATTCTTAAAGCGTGGCCAGCATTCCCAGAAGACCCAAACAATGCTAATGTTCAGTTCCATGGGAAGAAGTACAAAACCGCAAAAGAATTCTTCGATGCAACCTCGACAGGCTCAGAGCTTATATCATGGCTCAATCTCCTCCGGATGGTCACGGAGGGTTGGTGGAGTCGAGTATGGACTGTCCAGGAGTTCATCCTCGCAAAGGAATACGCCTTCTACTACAATGGCGAGGAAGTCCCGGCGTCAGAGTTGAAGAAAGCGATGGACTGGACGTACTTTGTTGCGAGTCACCTCTCGCCTAAAATGGTACCCCACTGGGTGACCTTTCAGCCTTCGATTTTTGAATTGAAGAAGGCTGGGCGGAAGCTCCATCTTCTTGATGTGACGATGCTTGGAGGGACAAGGATGGCTGGTGATCCGCGGGACAAGGTCTGGGCATTCCTCGGTATAACTGACCCGGTAACTCTGGGGCAGACACCCCTGAAACCGGATTACAGCAATCGAAACATGGGAGACTTCTACCTCGACATAGCGCAGCGTCTCATCAACGGTGACGCAGGTCTTCTCGTCTTATCCCTTGTCAATCATCCTCTTCCCCGAGAGTCATACAAATTCAAGTCGACCAAGCCAATCGGCAACAGGCTGCTAGACAGGCACAAAGCCAAGAAACGATTCCCTAAGAAGGAGCCAGATTGGGCGCCGCTGGAAGAAGATATCTTTGACGATGCACTCCAGCCAGATTGGTCTGGGATGGGAATTGGCTATCCAAGCTGGGTTCCGAAGATGGCGAGCGCCGTTGCGACAGAACCACTGTTTTTGAAAGAGATGAAGGCTCAAAAGGCTCGTGGTAGACCGCTGTACGATCACAGTTGGCGAGTCTTCCACGCCGCGTCTAGTGTAAAGAGTGGTTATTCATTATCCGGAAACGGGAGAACACTCTCGGTGAGCGCTCATGTCTTGGACAGAATCACCAAGATTGCCCCCCTGCCTAAGAAGCAAGAAGATGAGAAGGCCTTTTACAAGAGTCTTCGGTCATGGTACCCACGGAAGACTCGTCTCGCTGACATAGCCTATCCGCACGAACCTTCAACAACCGTTCCCGAGGCGCTGTGGAGGACCCTGTTGACGAACATCTGGCTGACCACCCATCCTGCACTTGATGCTTGCAACGATCACTCTGCAAATTATCTAGCTCGCATCTCAGACTCTGCTTCAGATGCTAAGCGTGATCTTCGATCTAAGCATAAACCTGATCCAGAGGAGGGAGATATCTTTGCGATTGCGGTGGATGATGCTGGGACTGATAAAGTACTTCTTATAACTGAGAAGGGATATTTGGGACTTGGACCAGCGAGGACAGAAGTTGGAGATAATGTGAGCTTGATTGCTGGGGCGCATGTGCCGTTCGTGTTGCGGAAGGGGACTCAAGGATGGGTTTTGGTTGGGGAGACTTATGCGCATGGGGTGATGTATGGTGAGGTCGCACAGAAGGTGGACTTCCAGAAGATTGAGATTGTTTGAGAGACGGCTCCATATAATTCTAAAGAGAACCACAAAGTGATATAGCTGGTTTTGATGGAGGTCAAGCTATTCCCCCAAAGTTGATAACATCAAGTCACAGCAGTACGGTTAAGTATAATATTCTCAAACCCGACACCCAATATGTTGCTCATTATGCTACTCGATGCTTACACAAAACTAACATCCAAAAATCATCACACCGCAATCTAGCTCACTGCCCTTGGACCCTTTGCTTCCCAGCCTTAGTTTGCTGAGGCGGCCGAGTCCTTCTAACCTGCTTATACCTATTCTCATAGGTTGTTAGATCCTCGCTATCTTCATCCCTTGGAGGCCAAGTCGTCACACGGTGAGGATCAGCAGCATCATCGTCAAAACGACGCAGGAACTGACGCCCTTCACGGTCCAAAGGCTCCATTGGTGCCCTTCTCAAGGCGCGTGGTCTGTCTTCAGGGTGATAAGTGACGCCGACCAGACCAAAGTTCTCACCAGTAGTACGATTACCGGTCACTACACCACGAAAAACGCCAGGGTCGTTTAGTTCGTTCTTGACCACTCGGGCTCTGTCATTGTGGTGCAACTCTGTCTCTACTGCTCTGATCTTCTCGATCTTTGCAGGAGGTTTAGCCAGGTTGATGCGGCTGTTGATAGGGACTTCGTAGAACTGTCTGTTGTCTGGGTCGTTCCTCTGCTCGTGTGGCTCAAAATTCCTTGTGCCATTCTCTTCGCCGTTTCGGTAATGGTGAGGATAGAGTCTGTTGCCCTGGATAGTGGCAGGGTTGATAGCTGCCTCTTGTACTTGTTGCTCAGCGACCCTGGCAGGCACAGTTCCTCTAGGAGTATAGTATTGCTGCAGATACGTGTGAGTGGACAGACATCGAAGTTTGAGAGCCATGGAATTTGGCCGACAAGGAAGCAGGCGAAGAGTCAAGTGATGAAGCACTTACCATCTTGTTGAAGTCCTCATCCGTGTTGCGCCTGGGTTCACGGCGAAAAAATCGACTCATCTTGCTAGACTCGAAAATGCAGAAATCTCCAATGGTCTTGAGTTCAAGGCAGAAATGAAAGTTTAGAGCTTAGAAGGTCGATATGCAAGAAAATAAACGACAAAACGAAAAAATTGAAAAGAGAGATTTGCGAGCTGTCGATCAACGATGGCTCTTGTGACAATGGTGACTGAATTTGGTTTGAGACGAGAGAAAGCATTACCCGAGGGAATCAAGAGGCCTCATATACAATTTCGCAAATTCCAATAATAGATTTGTCGGCTCTGCAATTATCCCAGGCTGGTAACCATGAGACCAGAAGATTGCCATCAATGGAATGCGATATGCATGTTGGAGGTTATGAAGAACCAACATGCATAACATGATGAACCTGAGACGAACTGAGCCATGGGGTAGGGGGAACACCAGGATTAATGTCCTATCGGTTGTTTGTCGCGCGCCTAAGACTCGGATCATATCATGGTGGAACGACGTCCTAGAGCTGTCGGTTGTGCTATATCTGATCCATCATTTCTATTCTTAAAAATACACAAAGAGTCCTTGGATAATTAGAGTTCAAGTGAGAACTTTTGTCACAGTTGTAGTGAGGTAAACGCGCGCGTAATATTGCAGGGAGTTGATTGGGTGGAGAAATCACGCAGCTGTTAGTTGTCATGTTACAACTCCGCCTCGCTCCGTTTCTGCCTCGAGCTCAACCTAATCTTCACAGCCACCTCTCATCTCTACAATACAACGACCAAGTTCCTCTTCTATTTGGCGAATTTTATTCTACTCGTAACTTGTTCCTCGAACCTTTTTCCCGTTCTTTACCACCAATCGCCATGCACAACGCAGACGCTGCTCAGACAGAACCGTCGACTGATCGCCCATCGTGGCTTGTCTACTTTGAAGAAAGAATCGAGGAAGAAAGCGATGAGCTTTTCTCAGAGGCCCCGTACTATGAGATCGTTCGCGATCTGCTACTTGCACCCAATGATGATGATACGGCGGTTGGTGAGGCAATCACAAAATTCTATGACCTCTACGCAGCACAAGTTCGAAATGAGAGAAAAGACCCCCCAGAGTATGGAGCCGGTCACAAGCTCAACACTATCTCAACTGTGGCCTTTGAAGCAGTTGTTAAGGTGTGGTACACCAGCCCCGAACATCAAAAGCTTGCGGACTTCTTGATTGGAATCAAGAAGGGCGCAGCAGAAGAGTTCGACGAGGAGGTCAGTATTTTAGCATTAATCTAGATTATACAGTATCTAATTACCTTAACAGAATCTCCGATTTGTCTATATTGGTTGGGGGTTGGAAGCTGCTGCACAAGAGCAGTGGAACTCTGGTTACGGTATGTCAGTCGTCTGTTTCTCTTCCAACATCCTAACCTACTACCAGTCGATACATGGACTACAAAGAACTCAGACGCGCCAGAAAACGTTTGGGCAGGCGCATGGCTCAGCGCATCTGCTCTGATCGCCAAACTATTCCAGGGAGGCTGTCTAGAGAACGATGGACATCACTGGATCGCAAAAGACTTGGAAAGAACCTTTGAAACATCGACCAAAGGGGACATCAAGACAGATCCGGGACGACAGGCCCAAGTTCTATCTGCAGTCAACTACATACTTCTTGCAGGAGAGGCTTTCGTGAAAGGTGCCAAAAGTCCTCTACCAAAATGGAAATTTGAGCTTAATGAAACCAAGTGGAAGCTTTGGGCTTCCAAGATTAAGGAGGTTGCTGAGACGGTGGATGAGAATGCGAGATGGGAGCTTAAGGAGAGGACGCAGAAGGCGTATGAGAAGATGGTTGAGCTATACCCGGAGGCTTTCTCATCGGATTAGTCTGGGGAGGCCAAGGTTATGATAGAACTGACTAAGAGAGACAAAGATGGATTCTTATAAGTTTCACGTACTGCGTATCTAGAGAATGGCAGAAATTCAGGTTTTGGTAGGAATTTCTAAATATATACCCGCTCTCCTAACGTGTGCCCTTTCTCGTATCCCAAAACAGCGTTACAAAGAACCTCTGCCAGAGTTCAACAGTCTTCGTTGTGCTACGCTCACCTTCTCAATAAACCTCCCAGAGGGGACAAGGTGAACAACGTTTTCTAGCTACCCCGCTTCCATGACATCTCGGCATCATGAGTTCCATCGCCGCGCCCGACAATTGGATGCCGTGAAAAGGAATAAAAGCGAAAAAAAGGAAAGGAGTTTCATATTGAAAATATTAACGACTACCGATTAGACCATAACGTGGCTGCAGATTTTAGATATGATGCTTTCCGAGTATTCGGATCTTATACGAGCTGGGACTATCCTCCATTGGTCATCGTCGACGTCACTATGGACCTTGTTTTGACTACAGCATGATGGATGCAAAGTTGATTTATCAGCTATGGACAGAACCTTCAGTTCAAAGACATAAATACCGCAGTGCATACCGCCCTTGATTTTCTAAATCGGCTGAGCTCTTTAACAAACTGAAGGACAAAATGGAGGCCTTGAAGGGACAAACAGCTTTCATCGTTTGTATTCATCTACTTTTGGTCTTTTAGATGCTAACTATTTTAACAGACCGGAGCCTCTATGGGTATTGGTGAAGCTATTGCGTTGGCATTGGCTGAGCATGGCGTGAACATTGCTCTAGTATCTCGAAGCAAGGTGCGGATCGATCAAGCAAAAGCCTATGCCACTCACTGATGCATCTCTTCGACGTAGGATAAGCTTGAAACGGTGAGAGACAAGATCACATCCAAATTCTCCGAAATCAAAGTCGGAGTCTACCCTGTCGACATCCAGAACCAACCAGACATTGAGAAGGCAGTCAAGTCAGCCATATCTGAACTTGGTCAAATTGACATCCTGATCAACAATGTGAGTGAACGACGTCTCTGTGATAATGACTTCTCAGTACTAATAACCTTTCAGGCCGGTCTTGCACTCGGGGCCCCCGGCCGCTTTTGGGAAATCCCCATCGATCAAGTCGCCCAGATGTCAAACACCAACATCAACGGCGTCATGTTCACCACCCACGCAGTTCTCAACCACTCAATGTGGGAACGGAAGAAAGGTACCATCATAAACGTCTCATCCGTCACAGGTCTCGAGTGTCCACCCTTCAATGGCGAAGCAGTTTATCATGCGTCAAAAGCCTTTCTCGAAGGCTTCTCTAATAGTCTACGCATGGAAACTGCCGGATCAGATATCAGAGTTTTAGTTCTTCGGCCAGGTGTTGTTCAGACGCATTTCCATCTTCAACGCGTTCAGTACGATCAGAGTGCTATGGATGACTTTGTTGAGGGATATGAGCCGCTGGTTGCAGAAGATCTAGCTAAGACGGTTTTATACATGTTGAGCCTACCGCCTCGGATTTCTATCAAGGCTCTAGATTGCGTTCCTACGGCGCAGAGGGCGCTGACAAACTTTGATCGGGAGTGGAACTCACGTCGTGAATAGCTTGAATGATGGAGTTTGAGCTGCAAGGAAATAAACAGATTCGGTTCAGAATGGTTCACAATATGACGCCATCTCCATTCCTAAGGACTGATATCTCTAGTTCTATGATCTACTTTCTATATATAGGAGTGCTTTTTATTGCTTTTTGATAGAATCTTCTTGACCCTGTCTATTTCTTCTTCTCCTTGTATACCTGAGACGCTTCAGATGACACTTTTCGCAACAGGACCCCTCTCTGTCCAGTTCCACACCACATTTTGTACATAGACCCTTCTCACGCCGTCTGTGGTAGGAGGCCAGGCTCGCAGCAGAGTCTCTTTTAGTGCAACGGTCGCAGCTGTACTTGTCAGAGGGAGCGCCACATTTGGCGCATAGCTTGGTCGTCTCGCCAGTTATGGGATCTTTGATGCCCTGATTTCGGCGTTGCTGGGTGCGAGCTCGATACTGAGCAGAGAGTTTATCTAGGCAATCGCCGCAATGCTTGCGGTTGGCCCGGACTGAATTGCGGCACGACCCTCTGCAGCATAGGGCAGGCTCTTTGGCCAAGGGAGAATCTTGAGTGGTGGCTTGACTGGTTGTTTCATCCGTAAGAGATAGGCTGTCAGGCGAGTTAGCTAGATGGCTTGCAACAGGAGGAAATGGACTTAAGATAAAACTAAAATCGAAGGGTTTAGGTCGAAAGGGTCTACCCTGTCCTGCCTGATCCCAATCGCTACTGGAAGGCATGATAATTTTGTCTCGTTCAGTTTTGAGTAACTGCAGAGAAAGACCTTTGGTATATTTCGACTTAGTCCAGTTCGACAATCTGATCAAAGATTCGATGGTCTTATCTAAGTCCCAAGTGTCGGGGGAGTTTCACATTTTATACCAGATCTATGCCTCACCTGTTCGCCATAGAGCCTTTCATTCAATGTGCTACCGACCAGATACATGATGTTCATTTGTGCTCGAGGTGACCGGACTACTTATGAAGGCTCAGGTTCTGTTCGAAGCTCAAGTACAAAGAAATAAGTTCTTTGTGTAGAATTGTTCATTTATTGTGTTCTTTTTAACAAGGATCTCCGATCTGAGTGCTTTCTGCCCAAGTTACTATTACAGTTTACTCTCAAGTTTCCAATAGGGCCAACCAATCCCTTGCATAATGTGGAAATCATGCAAAGAGAATGGCCTTTCTACAGGATAAAGTCTCATCCCGTGACAGGGGATGGTATTTTGAGTGTGTAAGACTATATCGTAATAGAAATGGCTAGGCTCTGTTGGGTCAAGCTTTTGCTGTCAGATTTAAGGGTCCATTCAACCTGCATGGGTTCTCGCTCTCAGCTTAAAGCGACGCTTGGATCAAGACATGCCACCAAACCTTTTCACTCCTGAACACCAACATTTTACAACCCTATTTGCAATTATCCTCCCCAAACCCAAAATGGCCCCCTCATGGCTTGAAAAGTTCATTGTTCGCGAGGACGCAACTCCCGACCCCCGACGCAGCACGGAAAAGCCCGCGCTGGAGATGCACTACACCGCTCTTGTCGGACACCGCCGAATCCTGGGTGTCAAGGGCGACAAAACACCTCGCTACGAAGTCGAACGGCGAGCTGTTCTGGAAATCTGGGGCGATAAATGCTACGTCAAGTCTCCGAGTCAGAACGCGGAGATCGCTATGATCGACTTTCACAGCATCCCTCCCATGACGGAGGTCAAGTTCTCACAGCAGGGTCGCACCATCACTATGAAGGGGGCTGTTGGAAAGTACACTGCGAGTGGTGGTCTGGGTGAACTACATTGGAAGCCAACGGGGATGGTTGTACACGGCAGAGCTTCTTGGGAGCTTAGGGACGAGGGGGATCTTGTGATGTCAGTTACGATTGATGATCAGCAGGTCAATGGGATGATTTGTCTCTGGAAGGATGGTCTGACTCCAGAAGTGGAAGAGGAGCTAATCATGGTTGGAATCTCCAAGATTGAGGAGTATCGGAGGCTAATCCGGAACTCAAAGGTAGCTACTGTGGGTGCCATCTCGAATGCGCCTTGGCTGGCTGTCTAAGATAGACGGGTTCAAGGATAAAGGCCGATACGAGAGGAGCGAGGGACATTGGCCCATCTTGCATGGGGCTGTGATATGGCTCTCTTTTGTAGTCTTCCTATCAATATCTCTCAGTGACATTCTGGAGAGCTACTACCACGACTGAAGTCACCTAGGACCTTTTCCGAGAATAGATCATGCCCTTTAGTATTATTAGATCTACAACCAGAATTTGTTAAAACACTGTTTACCGCGCTTGATAATCTGATGCAAAGGTACTTTGGAGTGGTGGTTATGAGTGAGTGGCTCGAATGATTTCTCCGCGCTTTTCGACGGAGGCGCGTCACTATTAATAGCTGACGGCAGAAATTTAACACAACAGACTCTGAATCGACTCTCAGCGCTTTTACATGGAGGTTTGTGGCTCTGCAAACCGTGGATATACTTATTGCACATCAAAAGTCATAGGTCGTTTCTCACCGTCGGGGGACGGAATCTAGTAACTATTCTTAGACTTGGTGGTATGGGGGCATGGATTGACCAGATATTGCTCATGAAGAAGGTTTGTAAATACGAGGAAGTGCTTTCAAAGGGGTGTTGAGGAATTAACATAAATAGTCGAGTGTTTGCCTGATTTATCGAGAATCCTATCATCAAAAGAATCAACAAGCAAAGCATTGCATCAAGAACAAGAATCAAGTCCATCATTCCAGCATCCCAACACAATCAAAATGCATCTCTCTTCTCTCATCACCATCATCACCCTCAGCCTCGGCGCCAGCGCCAGCGCCATAGCCATTGAAGAAGAATCCACCCTCGAGACCCGCAGTGACCACTGCAAACCGGGCATTGATCTCATCAAGCTCAAGATCAAGCCCGGCAAGTACTTCACTGGCGTCGGCAAGCCAGGCAAATGCTACAATCTTCCCGCAAACATCAAGAACTTTGACGTCTACTCTGACGACACCAAGTCCCTTGTCAGCTGCTTCGACTGCAAGGTGTACACTGAGGCCAACTGTAAGGGAAGTTATGTCAGTCTTGAGGGAGCGGACAACTTTGCTTTCAAGACTACCAAGAAGCCTCACTACAAGAGCTGGAAGTGCGGTCCACCTTAAATGATATGGAATGATTGGCACGGGAGCGTGGCTCTGTGGGGAAGGGGTTTGGGGGATCGGGATGGTAGTACCAGGACGTTCCTTAGTTCAGCAACTCGGAGTGAGTTATGCCATGCGACAACTCGGGGGCGCAAACAGATTCAGGTCGAGAATGGAGGATTTATTGTGATTTGAACATTCTCTTATAGTATAGGTATACGTCTTATTCACTACCTCACTCTTTCACATTAGTTTAGGAATCCATTATTTCCATTACTTATTCATGTGCTGGAAGCTGACGTAGTTCACTCGTCAGGTCTCAGTGACGAGCTTCATGTGGGCAGGCCAAAGACCTTAGTAATGGCTCTTCTGAGAAACGTTTGTGTATTGAGCCGCTTTTAAACGCTAATGAATCCTTCCTCGCATCCGTCGGGTCTTTGGGTGCCACTGATTTGAGGCCACGCGAAACAAATGGGTATTACCCTGATCCTGGCATGTCACCTATGCCTTTGAAGCACCCTTTGCTCCTGGGGGACCCCTCCCATTTCGTTTCTTTGTTGCCTGCTTGCTTGGACCGTTGCAATTGCCACAGGTTTTTCTCCCCTTTCTGGGCTTCGCGCCACAAGCACACAGCCCTTTTTCCCTATTTTCTTTTCTTGATCTCCTGATTGACTGGTTATTTGGACTGGATTTGATTCAGATTTGTACGTTCGTCTCTGATCACCTGTGCGAGTCTCTACTGTAGTTCAGGCATCGCTCGCACCGCTCGAGACCGGGATACGCTGTTTTGCTGCACCATGAATTGCTACATGGTCTATCACCCTGGTCACTTCCAGTGTTCTGGGCGTCCGAACTACCTGCCTGTGACGGTTGAAGATTAGGCGTATTGTCGACAGGCGCCTCGGCTGGGACGTTTGGGTCGGGGTTTGTCGAGGTTTCTGTGTTTTTATCTCTCTGTGATCTTCTGACAGGTTTCTTGGCTACGGCATCGGGGTTGGAGTCTTCCGGGTTATCCATATCTCGATTTTCAGTTTGGCAATAGTTGAGATGAAAGTTGAATGCTGCTGAATGCTGTTGATGGTTTGTAGTGTTGAGATGAGTGATGATGATGATGATGATGTCTTATTGGGAATTTGTTGGAGGGAAGAAAGTTTGACATCCTTGATTTTCCATCCTTTCTGTGTCTGCATTGATTCTTGGGAGCTCTGAGCAGGTGCGAACAAGGCGCGCGAGGTCAGCATCGGCTGTCATGTCTGGCAACTCAAGATAACCCTCTCATCTAAGCAGGTGCATCCAACTCACTCACAGCTTGCATTACGAATATCTGCCTCCAGCATGCGTATGAACCAATATTCACACAAATTCACCCGTCACGGTAGACATTCCAGGCTTTCACAAGTTGTATCTGATTCCTGATGAAATATCGAACGCTGAACCCGTCCGTCGGTAATAGAAGCTGCCCGTCGAAGAATTTTGCTTGTTGGCATTCGCATGAATTCGGCATGAACTTCCCTTTCCCTACCGAGACATTGAAAGTGCATTTCCGAGGTTCCGACTACTTGCTGGCAAGTGAGCTTGACCCTGTTTCAGTCGGCAAGTCACAATGCTGTTTGTGATGCGTGTTTCATGGCAGTTTCTATATAACCTGTGCTCCTTCTCGCAGAGCGAGGCACATTTCCATCTCCGCAAGCGTTCCCAACCTAGTCTCCTGATCGTTACCGAGAGCTAAGATAAGTAAGTCTTGATGAATCCTGGAATCTACCCTATACCGGCCTCATTCTTGTCTTCGTTTTGTGCGATCTTTTGCAGCTATTGCCTACCTTACAACTCATGTACCGGGCGCTACAATACTCCATATTCTCAAAACAACTGTCAATAAATTCGAATCTCACCCTCATCTCTTTCGGTGTGTCCCCCTCTTACTCAACAAATTTGTCGATACACTACACTCAAGCCTTGGCTTGCTAGATGTACCGTATCGCAGCTGATAATCAAGGTAGCAATGATTAACAGCTTTCCATTATCTGACAACTTCAGACGATATTATGGTATACCAACTTGTAGATACTTCAATCAGCACATATATCTCAAAGATCTACCGGCACAACATCATCTAATGATTTAGAGTTAAAGCTTATGACGTCTCAAATAAACATATCAATCTAATGCACTAAAAGTTCCCAATTAACTTTAGCTTTTAGAAGGCAATATGCACATAGCTTTAACAAAGATCAATCACTAACCTTATTTGCAGCTGCCTGGGATATAAGAAGCTGTCACCTAAATTTCAGTTCTATATGCTTACTACTCATCCTCAACAAATACATACCACGCCAACATGCCTCCGGTAAGAATGATGTTCTACCTCTTGGAATTAATCTCTGACATCAGGAACAGCAGATGTACCCTCTCGAGCCAACTAACCCTGAGTATCGCAAACGTAAGGACCGTTCAGATGGCGTTTTTCAGGTATACGACTAACCTTGTCTAGACGTCGACTACTTCAACCATAACTGGAGACACGCCCTCAAGGGAGCTGTCGTCCGAAAAGTCTTCTGTGTTCGCAACAAAGAATTAGCAGCATCATACAGATGGAGAAGACATAAACGGTATGGCGGAAAGTCCGTCCACCGGGCTAGGTTGTTATTCCATGGCACAAGTCGGGCCTGTCATGCCGGCGAGGAAAAGCGTGGTGGCAAGATGAAGTGGTGCAACAAGTCAAACTGTGGCCTTTGTGGAATTCTGAGGCATTCATTCAAAATCAGCAAGTCAAGTAAGTAGCACTGATGGTTTTACGACTGAAACGGCCGTTTTACTGACCATGAATGGAGAAGCGGGTATGTTTGGACGCGGTATATATACCTCACAGGTATCATCAAGTAAGTCGGTGAAACAGCAGCACTAGACCATTTCTGACACTTTTCCAGAATCAGATATGTTCGTCAATAGTATGCATCAGAAGTCTCGGCTTCGTGCCATGTTTTTATGTCAAGTCATTAGCGAAAGACCTCAAAGGATGATTTTGGCAGGCAAACAAAGGACCGCGCCGGACCCTGGCTACGATAGCGTGAGTCTTTCTTACTAACCTACCTTGTTCAAATATACTAAACTAAGTGTTGCAGGTTGAAGGTCTCGTGGTTGCGGAGGGAGGAATACTTTCGGAACCCGAGACGGTGGTTTACCGAGATGATGCCATCGTTCCTGTGGCGGTTATCATGTACGAGACGTTTGCATCTATAGGAACGGGGAATCTCGGCGTCAGGTATGGCACGCCATTGGCTGCGGTACCATCCACAACCCCTCTTTCGCCACCACCCCTCTTTCGCCAGGCAAAATAAAAAAAGCTCCACCAAAACTCACCAACTTCACTTACATGAAAGTCAGCCTAAATGGATAGCTACTCAAAAGAAATTACCTCTATTGATCATAAAAATGATTGGATGTTATGATTCTGACCTTATAAGGCTGTGCGGGGTACGCGATCTATGCGTGCTGTGCTATGGAAATGTCGTCAGTTTAATCACTAAATTCCTCACCGCTCTTTGCCTTGTTTTTTGGTCTTTATCTTTGACAACGACATGAAAATGCCTGGGTCAAGACTTCGATGGAAATACACTGAGGACGACATGG
>JABEEM010000338.1:0-27840 GCA_013363185.1 Fusarium secorum
GATATCTTCTGGAATGAGATTTGAATGGTTAATACTTGGTAATGTCTTTAAAATCTATGGTATAGGTGGTGAAAATCATAGAATTGAGACCGGGCGGTGTGGAGGCTTGTCCCACGATTTTGCCCTTGTCCCACGATTTTGCCGCCCACTCTCTGAGTGGGGCTTCCGTTAGGTCAGATCCACGGGTACCGCTGAGGGAACTCCGCCTGACCGACATCCGCACCACTGACATTCACAGCTCCGAGACATTGGGAGTTCAAACGCTGCTCCATTCCGGTTTTGTGAGCCAATAGACGGCACAAGCTGCCATGGCAGATCCGTATCTTCTTATTTCGACGACTTGCAGATTTAGATGCGGAGTCGTCAGGATTGGCAGTCCACTGACGTGACTCGGATGTCTCCCCCGGTCGATGTTGGTTGTGATGAGATCGTAGGTTGCATTTGGCTTTACGAGACTAAAACAGTCAAGGGAGAGATGTCGCGCCCAGTTACAATGAAGGGATGATGGATGCCCCCCTCGGGGTAAGGAAAAACAGCGGACAGACTTTGGTGGGAGATCAGCGATTTTTGGTGTAAGCCCTTCCGCTGTTTTTCCTTACCCCCTAGGCCCCGCAGGAGGATTTTCGTATTCCACGTAGTCACGTATGCGAGCCAATAGAGATCAGCAACCAGTTGATCCGTATCTTTCGCGAATAAGTAACGGTCTGCATATCACCGTTTTTGTACCACTGAGATCAAAGAAGTTCACGGCCTAGGAATCTCGATATGAGGCAGGACGTTGGCCCTTGGTGTCGATCAGACCAATGCAAGGATGGCCAAGAATGAAACGGCATTTGACACTTGACGTGCGGCTGAAGAAAGGCGAGCGCCCTCTTGTCTAACAACTAGAATGTTTTGCGGGGGTTAAAGATCCACGACAAGGTTATTGAGTGAAGGTTTGTTCTCAAAAGACAGTCTTTCTATCTGGGCAGTGGCGCAGCCGCTGCTGCTGCTGTTGTTAGAAAACATGCATTACTTAGCAAAGATCTCAACAACTAAGGAAGTGATATGTGATTGTAGATGCAGCTTGAAACCTTTAGGGATGTATATGTGACTCAAAACCAAGTTTGTCGAAAACCTCACTTCTTGGCTTCATCTCGAACCCTTCTCACCGCCTCGATGATATTCAAGTCAAGGGCCAAGCAGTGAATCGTCTGGTCCATTCAGAACGGCCCTTCGCCATGATCGCCAGTAAATCAATCGTTGTTGTTACCCCGATAGACGCCTCTGACATAAATGGCAGCAGCAGGTCTCACAATAGCAAGAATTATCATGAAAGTTGCCAAGTTGGGACATCACATACCAGACAATTATGCTTCCGGCCCAACGCGGTAAGACAAACTTAATCGCCAGGACGTTGAGCCCGTGCAACTCAAACGTCTTCGCACGGCTATGAGACGACTTTGACATGTTGGGACTACCAATAGCCTATGGCAAGTAATGTACCTATCGTGAGTTTCAACTCCACCAGATGACGACTGCCTGAGGAATTCGACCAGCCTCTCATGCTTGTGGTTTTCAGACACTCGCAAAGAATGTGGACGCTGAGCAAGGAGCGGGGATAACTTGGGGACTTCTTGTCTTGCCCCCTCCAGAGCTTGGATATCTATAAAAGCCCTCCTTCGTCGCTCCCTATCAGTCAATCCTCAGCACTCACAATCACACTCTCCCATCACAACAATCAAACAATCACTCAACTCAAGATCTTTCAGATCCCCCAAACCAAACCATCAACATGAAGGCCTCAGTCATCCTCGCTCTTCCCGCTCTTGCCGTTGCGGCTGCTACCCCTCAGGTTCAGGAGCGACAGCTCCCAAGCCTCTTCGATCCTGCTTGTCTTCTCCAGATCCCTGGCATCACAGTCCGCGGCTGTCTTCCCAACCTCACCCTCGACAGCGCTGTTGGGTTGCTCGACATTCTCGGCTGGTAAGTTAACCAGTATCTTCTTTTGAAATCGAATGCTGAGTATTCCATAGCCCTAGTAAACTTATTGACGCGATCGAGGACTGCCTCAATGTCAACCTCCCCATTCCCCGTACCGAATAAATGGACGCGACAAAACTCTTATTCACTTCTTGGAGGATGGGTTGACTATTATGTCACGGATAGGAAAAAAAAGCCTCGCACAGAATCAGATACTCGAATTGACAATACCTATTGAGGCACAATCTTTTCGTCTTGATACCCGTGAGCTATAATTTAAACGCTACGTGAAAGAGACGTAAAACAGCTGGAGGATTGTTACTTGGCCACTTAACGGCGATGGAGTTGTCCTTGAGTTCCGCTGTATCTCAGTATTTGAATACTCATCAACGCGGGCTCTTGCCTTAAGTTTCTAGATATACATATTCATAATGCATAAAAGGCCTTCTACAGCTTGGTGAATATCACATCAGTTTTGGGCAAGGTAAACTCAAGCTTATTAGTCGGAATGAATTTAGTGCTGAGCCTCATCAGTGATCACCATGTGGATGAACCCCCTCTCGATTTCATTTCTTACATAACGCCGTCGACTGATCGTGACAGACCCAAAAATGGCCAACAGGATAGTGTTTCTTACTCCCAAGCATTTAGAGAAATTCATTCAAGATGCTAAATCAGATCTTGTATATAAGAATCTGGCGATAATGGGTGTCCACGATGAAGATGGAGAAAGGCAGTTGAGCGAGCCACCAGCGTCGCGCGAGGAATTGATCAGTCTTCTCATCCAGGCCTTTACAGCGCTTGCAAACGGTGCTGGTAATCCACTGGACATCGTCGCTTTGAGAATTCATGCCGAAGGACGTCCGAAACATCAAATACAGATCAAGAGCGAGCTCGAAGAGCGCTCCACAATGAGAAGCACCTGGCAGTGCAGCAATGACACGTTCTTCGTTGCGATGCAATCATTGGCTGCTGCTAAGCTTCAGATTCAATGTCTCAATTTTGTTCCACCTTACCGACATAAAGCTATTTGTCTTGGCCAGCCATCAACTTAACCTGATTGACTGGGACAGACCTGAAATTGCGCATGTGATGGCGACCGTGACATCTTTCAAAACGAATACCTCAACTCCCGTCTTTGCCTTCAAGGATCGTGGTGAGGATTGGCGCGAAGTTGGCGACAGGGATTGGCTTGAAAGAATCACAGACTGGACAGCGCCGCAAATTCGTGCTTAAGCGGAAAACGAAACCAATCTTACTGGCCTTGCTAGACTTGTCCAAAAGGGTCCTCGACTTTAAGACTTTGCATACCAAGCGCTCGGCATTCCCCTTCCCGGACTTCCGGACCTGAAAGGCTTCCAGTTTCCCAACTGGAAGATCCTGCAATACGTCTTAGAGCTTCCAGGTCTTACCAAACTAAATAGGCTGACTTTATGGCTCCAAATAACCAAGGAGTCGATCGTTTTTGACCTTCTCAAGCGCACTCGGCCTTGAGGACTGTTCATAGGACCCAAGTGGCCAAATCCCGGAAAGTTCAAGCCTATCTTCGAATTCTGCAGCAGCCCAGAGTCGAATATGCAAAAGCTTGAGGTTAGAGGACCTTTTACCAGATGGGTCTGGAGGAGCGTGGCCAAGTCCATTTCCAGCGCCAGCCGGACAACGAAGATGCAGAGTGCTGTGCACACTTGAAAAGACAAGGTGAAGGCGTCAGGCATCAGGCGTCCTATTCATTTTCACTTAGATCCGCAGGGATTTGTCGAGGTTGGAACATCGTTTTGTAATTTGTTGCTGGCCAATTCTCAGTTTGATGATAGTCAGGCTCATACATTTTAGTAGGCCCTATTTGATGGGAAAATCCTTTCGATATGTTTCCAGATACTTGACTTAAGTAGAGATCTTGGTGACCTCATACAATTAGGATCTGGAGATGCAAAATTCGATTTCATAAGCTAACAGGATATCTTAATTCCAAAGTGCCGCATACTGCCCTAAAGGACATGAGCATCGACCTAAGTTGCTCTCTTCTTGCCCTCCTCGGCAGCTAACTCAACTCCCTTGACTGTTTCATCGACCTTCGACAGGAAGACAGAGTGCGATGCTTTCGAGTGAAACTGCACAGCATTCGGACCCAGCATAGCTGCCATTTGCTCTTGCACTACGGGGAACAGCGCTTTGTCCTCGTCGCAGAAGAAGTACATGGTCTCGATGTCATGCCACGGTTCATATGTCACAGTATCTGTGAAAACACGGCCTGATTGATGCTTGAGCGTCTTCATGGCGCTGTCGAGGACCTCGCCACTTAAGTCATGGTAGAAAACTTCCTCTGGTGTGTCTGCGTACACATAATCTCCCTGCTGATGGTTAGAATGGGGGCCGCTCTCGCGAGAATACTTGGGCTTGCTTACCTTGGGGTTCATCCAGGGCAGGAATTGGCCACCGAGCATTTGCTTGATACTCAGGCCGAGCGGCGTCACAAACGCAGCGAGGTACACAAACATGATGACACCACCAGAAAGACCTTGTTCCTTGCGTTGGCGATATCCAAGTCCCTTCACGGCATTGGCGCCCACCAAACCACCATATGAGTGGACAACGAGGACGATCTGTTCACCTTTATCGGCTAGACGCTGAAGGACCGTTCGGACAGCTTCGGCGTCGTCATCCAGACCCTTGGTGGGAGGCTCAGCTCCTACAGATGGATACTCAACAGCTTCGGTTGTCCATCCCCGGCTGTGAAGGGCCTCACGAATCGGGTCAAAGCAAGAGGCCAAGTGCCAGGCGCCTGGGGCAAATACAATGGTAGGGTTAGAAGACATCTCGAAAAGAAATTTTAGATGATGGAGCAGAATCTGGGGTAAACCAGGTTGTTATCGGGGCTGCTTTTATACACACGCGTCGCTGAACTAAGGCATATTCGGGGTATAGCTAACCCCTTTCCTCCCCCGTGGGGTATACGTCGCTCGAATGCCGGTTCTAGATGTTTGAGATCTGCTGCAACCTACCACTTTTGTTTTAGATATGTTCTTTGCAGCTCTTTTCTGCGCTTTCAAAGCTTGTTGTTGGCTGTAAATGGAGCTTAGCTGGCTTCTATTCTTGCGCCTCGACTTTGGCGCCTTTAAAACCTGGCAATCCCCTCCTCTGATAGGTCAAACACGCCAAATATCTCAAGAACCCTTCATGAAACCCAGCATCCGAAGCTGGTAGTGGCCACGTGCCGTGTCCCCAGCTTGAAACCCAGTCGGCATCCAAAGATTGTGCTGTGCGGCTTATTTTGATCTAGAAGGTCGACTCAGAAACTACCGAGTCAGTCTCCGCGGAAGCAACGTGGAGGTCTTCCCCGCAAAGCAAGCCCCAAGCTCAAACTCCAAAAGTGTCGGAAAGCAGCGGGTGGGGATCGGAAGCCGGGTGTTCCCCAACTTTTTGGCTGTTTCTTGGTTTTTTTGGTCTGGAAGAGTCGGATGCGTCTATGACGGCAGAATGGGGACTAGCTAGCTTTACGGTGTGAGCAAAAACATCTTCACTCCTTATTATTAAAAGACCAACTGCTACTCGCGGCCCTATGCCAGTTGCTTCAATCAGATTTCTTTATTTAATCATCATTTACTAATCAACATGGCTATCTCATCAAACACAACGAAGCCATTCGACATAGCCATTGTCGGTGGTGGTATCGCTGGTCTGACTCTGGCTATCGCCCTTCACCATCGCAATGTACCCGTAATGCTCTATGAGCGAGCCGACAACTTTCACGAGATCGGCGCAGGTGTCTCATTCACTCCCAATGCCGTACAAGCGATGAAGATGTGCCATCCTGGTGTACACGACGCTTTTCTCAAAGTCTGCACCTGGAATGGCTGGGAGTCTAAGCGCAAGACCTGGTTTGACTTCCTAGACGGCACCACCGAGGATGATGAGGTGGCTTTTAGCATCAAGACTCCTCTCGGCCAGAACGGTGTCCACAGAGCTCAATTTCTCAACGAGCTTATTCACCTTCTACCTTCGGACAAGGTGCAGTTTAACAAGCACATTGATAGCGCAGTGGAAGAGCCCAATGGCAAGGTTCGCATGAGCTTTTCCGATGGCACAACGGCATATGCCGATGCTCTGATTGGTTGTGATGGCATCGGATCTCGCGTCCGGAGGATCCTTTTTGGAGAGAATCACCCATGTGCAAGACCTCGGTACTCTCACAAGTATGCTTATCGTGGTCTCATCCCCATGGACAAAGCCATTGAAGCTGTTGGGGAGGAGAGGGCGCGAAACGCATGCATGCACGTAAGTTGATGGCCCGTCTGCGATACTGAACATGGTATTGACAACTCTCAGATGGGACAAGATGGCCATGTCTTGACCTTCCAAGTCAACCACGGCGAGAAGCTCAACGTCGTTGCGTTCCGCACAGATCCGAATGAGTGGAGTGATCCTACAAGGCTGACCAAGACCGCGCACCGCCAGGATGCTTTGGATGACTTCAAGGGCTACAACAGCACCGTGAAAAACCTTTTGAAGCTAACAGAAGAGACTCTCAGTGTGGTATGTCCAACACTCAGCATCTATACCGACCAAATACTGATTTTCGCAGTGGGCCATCTTCGACCTTGGTGACAACCCCGTCCCATCATTCTATAAAGGCAGAATAGCTATCCTTGGCGACGCCGCCCACGCCACAAGTCCCCACCACGGTGCCGGAGCTGGTTTCTGTATAGAAGATAGCGCAGTCATGGCAGAAATTCTCGCCGATGAGCGTGTACAAAATCTGTCAGATATTGAGGCTACATTTGCCGCTTATGATGAGTCGAGAAGAGAGAGGGGCCAATGGCTTGTCGACAGCAGTAGGTTTATTGGAAATGCGTATGAGTGGAGGGCAGAGGGTGTTGGAAAGGATATCCCCAAGATTGAGCAGGAGATCAACGAGCGAATTGGCGTGATTTCTAACATTGATCTTGCGAAATCATGCGAGACGGCCAGGGAGTTGTTGAAGAAGAAACGAGCTTAGACAGATACCTCTCAAATTCAAATAATCTTACACAAGAGATAATAGCCCAATCCAGTCTGATATCCACTATGTATTCACCAACAAAAACGGTAGGCTTTTCCCCGTTTTCATGCTCAAGTTTCCCCTGGCATCTTGTTTGCAAACAAAAAAGATCATCACATCAGAAAGTTGTCACCTCCGCCTCTGCACAAAGGGTTATCAAACTGGGCATAACGTCGTTGGTGGGGTACTTACCCGAGTGAATGTTGTTGTCTCTGAGCCTTGCTCATTCTGGTAGTCTCAAACTCGTGCCCCCCGAGCTTGGTAGATCCCTTATCGTCCTTGAAGTCTCTGAGCTGGAAACCCGTCAACTTTGTCATTCTCAAAGTAACAGCGGGAAAGCTTACTCTATAGTTCCATTTCACGTCATTCCACTTGCCCATCCGCTGAGCCCATTCATCTCGGTGATTTTTGATATCCTCATAATCCTTCACAAAGTTATGCGGTGCGGTAAGTTTGATACCGGCTTCCTCAGCAAAGTCAATGATCTTGTAGATCCAAGACCAGTTCTCTTCCTCGACGCCATAATCCGATTGTTCGCGACCCCATCGGATAAACATGAAGAGAACAAGGCCAAGGTTGCGAATCTCTGAGTGGGGCTTGCAGACGTCTTGCTTCTTAAAGGCCTCGATGGTAGCGAGGATGAGGGCGCCTACAACCTCGCAAGTCACTTGAACTCTTTCATCGTCATCAATCACTGGGTGTGTCAGCGACGACAATTCTTCTATGGGATGGGACCTGAACTTAATGACGTATTCAAGCAGGCCGCCGCGAAGGATCATGGCGAGTCCTTCGACTTCAGGCCAGAAATCGCGATAGGTGGACTTTGGCTTGAAGACAAGGTTGAACTGGGTAATCTGTACTAGTCAGTTAAGCCTAGGAGGACCGCGCATATAAAAGGTACTCACGATGTTTTCCAATACTCAAGTGCCCCGTAGCCACCGAAAACATTGTAGATGTACAAGTCAAAGTCATCTGGGCTGCGCTTGAGACATTCTTGCTCCCACCATGTATGACGATCAATACCGCGCATGGTGAAGAACCAAGGCCACTCTGGGTGAAGTGATGCAAGCTTGTCGTAAGGCTTCTTGTCCTTATCCTTCTCAGCATCATTTCCAGTCTCGCCTTCTCCCTCTTCCTCTTCATCTTCTTCCTCGTCCTCATCTTCTTCCTCGTCCTCATCCTCATCATCGTTGCCACGTTCAATCCGAGGAATGGGCAGACGAAGTCCCAATCATCAGCATCTTCGTCATCAGGGACAGTATCATCTTGCTTCATAGCCTCATCTCTCATCTTCCAGTTTGCAGCAGAGAGCTGAAGAGCCTTCTTATGAGCATCGAGCCAAGGACCGTGGTCATACCACCATTTGTGACTACCCAGAGTCATCTCGCGACCAGGAGTAGCGTCAATGGCAGCGATCCATCGTGAAGGCATGGGAATCGCTTAGATGGCTCTGGACTCTGCACACTCAAGAGGCATGAATTGGTCCATCATGGCCTCTCCTTTTGGGCCCCGAGGAATGTGACGCTTGCGCGAACCTTTGCGAGCCTGAGAGCTCTCACCTTGCTCCGCTGCTGGAGCGTCATTGGTTCGGGCGCTTTAGACGCAGGCTGACCATTGTCGGCCCCATCGTGAGAGCGTTTATTCTGAGCGTTGCTTGATCTTTTGGGAGGCATGTTGAATTGAATTTAGTGATAGTGATAACGCGAACTTACGTCACTCGATTCTCAGGGGCTCTGCATTTTATGATGGTGAAACTCAAAATTTGAACCCCGGCCTGGGATACGTCACTACTCCGTAGTAGCCACAAAAAAAGCAATTTGGTGTTTACATCTCGACGCGTCAAAATGCTTACCCTAGATGCAACGCGTTGTCCTAAGAAATCCGCGACAACGAGGAGAGAATGACAGATGCAAATAGAGAGGACTCAAGAATATTAAACTGTATATATCCTCTCTTACCTAATAATATTTACATGCGCTGGCACTAGACTTGTGGTTGTTACTTTGCGCAATTGTTCAAATTAGTCTTCCAAAGTTAGGATGTAACTCCGACGACCTACTCAATGTACAAGGCTGCTCTGGCTTCTCAGATCAGACCGCAACAACTTTACAAGAATGCCGGGTCATTTAGAAATCATTTAGTTATCGATTTTAAAACTCCATTTATTCATTCGCTCGCTCTCATAAACCGTGCGCTCACTCAGTTGCGACCCCCATGGGTTATCTTGTAGCGATGCTTCACCCCGCTATTGCCGCATTGTCATTGCACTCAGTGTCGCCATTGCTCGACTGTTGCGACTTAACATTAATATTTGTATTCAATTCAAAGCTTGGGCTTGGGATTCTTACCCTTAATGCCAAGTGCCTCGGCCTCCTGAATTACCGTGGTCGGGATGTGCTCTTCCAAGCTCTCATTTTCTGGTTCCCAGCCGAGGACCTTTCGAGCCCGATCAGCTCCGGCGCGCGCGTTTGTTCCCAACAGGACAGATCCATGGGGAATGATACTGTCTATTTCCTTTGCATTGAGATTGTCGACTTCTGTGGTCGGAATGAGATTAAAGTCATTTGCAGCGACAGCGATGCGACGTGAGATCTCGGCAAATGACTGTAGTCAATCTGTTAGCATCAAAATGTCGCTGACTTGACGAGGCAAAACCCACCAATTCTCCAGCACCAGTGAAAAAGAGGCCATTAGCCCCCCAGATGTTCTCATCTTGATTGCCCTCAACCGCCTTCTCAACTAAGCTGAGAAAGATGCGGCTCAAATCGGCGATGTGAATGTTCCCCCATCGACTTTCACCAGAGCCAACCTGCAGACCCTTCTTGCGCTCCAACGTCGCTTTGGCGAGCCCAGGAATTTGCACGCTGCGTTGATTGCCCGGACCACGACCTTGACCGTAAATGATGGGAGGAACAACAAGCGCTGTCTTTACATTGGAGTTTTGTTCCGAAACGGAAAAGATGTAGTTGTCTACTGCACGACTTGGGTATTGCTTGATGAGCGACTTGATTGAGTCGATACCAGTGAGATCATTGTAGATGACATCACTGCCTGTGCCAAAGACTCGCGACTTGTCGGCGAGTTCACCAGCCGCCAACGCGCTCGCGCCCGAGATTTGGATATAGTATGGAGGTTTCGCGCTATCAGGCCTTTTCGAGAGGGTTTCGTAGATGGTCTGGACACTCTTTAAGTGGCCGGTGGCCGCGAGATCTGTAGACTGAGTATCAGTACGAAGTCTTCGGATTGGGGACAAGGATGTTAACGTACGCAGCACGACGTCAGCCTCTTGAGCTTCCTGTGCAATAACATCTGCGTCGTCAAGTCCGCCAGTGACGAGTTGCACCTGGCTAAAGCTCTTGGTAATGGCCGCTCCCTTCGAAGCATCACGAACCAAGGCTCGAACTTTGTACTCGGGGTGCGACTTCAGCAGCGTATGAAGGACATCACCGCCAATGTAGCCAGTAGCGCCGGTACTGTTTTGTTTCCAGCGGGTCAGCTAAAGTTACAGTGGGTGCGGGGTTAAACTAACAGGAAGATCTTGGTCATGTTTAGTGTTTGTCGAGGTAGAAGCCTGTGACTGATGTTTGTTGTTTGTCACTTTCGAAGAGGGCAAGTCCGCATATTTAACTGCTTGCGACAATGTTCAACATGTGAAACTAGAAGTTTCATCGCAATTGGATTGCTTCATAAGCAGCTCTTGCAACACACGGCTATTCTCGCGTCATGTTGAAGGAGCAGTTTAGCGGGGCACGCCTTGTATTCCAGGGCCACCCATACTGGAAAGTGTCCCCGACGCCCTGAAAGAAATCGGATTACAAAGACGCTGCGGCTATTGTCGTACTTCGTATCTTCACGGCTATTGTCGCAAACACAAATGACGACATCGGCTTGCCTTAATCCGGGTAAAGTCTAAAACACCAGGGAATTCCACGGACCGGGAATAGCCAATCTGTCAATGTTAATGGCTGGAGAAATGACATGCAGATCTTTGAGATGGGCATGCTGCGCCCTGATCACGCACAACAGCCGACAAACAGTCAAGGTATTGAGTGCAAAGGAAGAAAGGAAAGCACCAAACCAGGAGAGATTGTTACAATGTACGGTCCAATGATGGCATTATGGTCGAAAGTGTTGAACTCGTAATGGCCTATCCACGGGTGCGTGATCTTTGCCGTGGAAAACCGAGGAACTCGTTTCTTGAGAACAGGAAGCATGTTCAAGTTCCATACATCCTCCGCGTAGCTGAAGTCCTCAGGGTTGACAGCAACATCAGGACCGTTCGGAGGACAGCCGACGAGGTAATCCTTCTTTCCATATGATCGCATATGAACACCAGTAGGATTAATGGTGAGCGGGAGATCTACACTCGCAAGGCGCGAGACCTCGGCAGCTCTGGTACCTGTGGCGTTGACAACATTGCCGACGCTGATGCTCTCTCCAGTCTTGAGAGTAACGGATGTGACTTTGTTGTCGACGCGAGTCATTCCAACAACTTCATTGTGGATGTAATCAACCCCAAGCTGTTCAGCTCTTTTGCGCAGGCTATGCACCATGCCAAGGGCGTCAAAGGCACCCTCGTCAACAGTGTTGAGGCTGCCCGCCTTGATGTCATCCAGAGCGAAGAAAGGATACTTGGATGCTATCTCATCAGCCGACAGCATCTTAGTCCCAGCACCGCAGTTAGCCTGAAGCTTGTGATCTTACTCAAGAACGGCAGCAAACTCAGAAGTGTCCGCCAGATACAGATAGCCAAAGTTTCGGATAGAGATATCCGGGATGCCGTCGCCATCCTCGCACTTGAGGTTCTTGTGAAAGTCTTTGACAAATTCAGCAGCATACTGAGCAATCTTGACATTTATCTCAGTCGCAAATTGCTGGCGCATGCAGTTGTTGCTGGCCTGAGTTGCAGAGTAGGCAAGAGATGGGTCTTTTTCGACAACGAGAACTGTGCCTTTGAAGTCAGAGTTCGACACGAGAAACCAGGCAATTGCTGAGCCGCTTGTTGCGCCGCCTATGATGACGACATCGTAGGAGGTTGAAGAAGGACGTCGAAGGAACGAAGAAGTAACCATGACTGCAAGGTGTAAAGTTGTAAGTAGTGACGGTTTTGTGAAGCTTGGTAGTGAGAAGCAGCAGCAGTCGCTTCTTGGGGTTATATATCATCTTGGGAAGCGCCTTTTGCCATGATATTGATTACAGAATGACGCTTAATCACGGAGATTGGCATTTGTAGGACGCTTCACATTGAGGAGGCTCTACAGTTGGCGATGCTGTCCATCTGTAAAGTTTCTCCCGAGTAAGTATCCGCGAAGCAGCACAATTGTTGTGATGGGGAGAGCGACTTACCTTAATTTGTCAGCCTATCATTCCTTCGGTGAACCGGATGATGGGAGGCTGATGATCCTCAGACCAAGCCTGGATTGCATGAAACGGTCTGCAAAGTATTGAGAAGCGAAGGTAGGCGCGCGGTAGATGACGGCTCATCAATATCTCGGCCGCGGAGTTCCGTGGGCAACAGACGCTAACTGTTTTTGATAGTGCCGACTCGATGCGCTGTGGCGAGTCAACGAGAGACACGGCAGTTGGTTGACTAACGCAGCCCCTTGCTGCACATTCTCATCCATTAACCTAATTGTGTGAAGACTGATAGACCCGTTCTGCGTTCATCGGAGTTTGTCACATAGCTACAATCACCGTGCTGGAAGAGCCGAAGGGGAACAGTTGGTGTGATTACCAACACTCGTTAGTGGCGTGTCAACTCAAACCCAATTTCCGTCTTCACACTACTGCACGTCTTCAATCATCCGTCATAAACCATGAAGGTTGCAAGCCATGCGCGGAGGCGCAAGGGTATGGAACATAACGAGAGACATCGTTCAAGAAGCTCAAAGCTGACAAGTTCTAGCCTGCGATCTTTGTGTGTCGAGAAAGATCAAATGTGACTTGGCTAAGCCAACCTGTTCAAACTGCAAGCTATACGGTGTCGATTGTAGCATCACTGAAGCCACAAGTCCGGCTACTACAAGTAGAAGAAGAGTGCCTGGCAGTGAAACAAGCCCAGCCAACTCTTCTTCGACTCCCTCAAGGTATGCGGACACTCTTTGAGCTCAACGTATAACCATACTGACATGTATGAGGGACGATAAAATCGAGTCACGCTTGGCTCACATCGAAGCAAAACTGGACCAAATCGCCACCGAGAAACCACCCGAAGGTTCACCTCACGATGCAACCGCCTTGAACTTCCAGAACTTCCTGAGATTCGCGTGTACAAAGCCCCAGACATGTGGAACGAAGCCACGACATTGCCTTGCCGTGGCATTTCACCGCACTTTTCAACAGGAGCCATGTTGGCTCAAACAGGAAAGCTTGAGCTGCCGCCTCTTCAAGAAGTTATGGGCGTACTGGAGAGATAATTCGACAGCTATGGCCGCTACAGCCTCTGTTTGACAAATAATCGTTCATGAAGATGACAGTTGACTGGTACGCTGAGAATGACAGAAAGGAGTTGATCCCTTGGGCTGTTATCAACCTTATCCTCACCAGGACTTACCGCATCATGGATGATGTCCCGATCCAGGAGCCAAAACTGGCTCAGTGTATGAGTAACGTGCAGTCTGTCACGACCGAGATAATAGCCTGGAGTGGTGATATTCCAGGTTTACAGGTTCTACTTAGCATGGTGATACTTTTCCAGGGAACAATGACCCCACAGCTCGCAATAGTACTCATCGGAAGTGCCATCCGTTTAGCGCAAAGCATGGGACTGCCTTCGACGAGAGCCTCAGAAGATCCTGATGAATCAGCGCAACGTCGCCGAGTTTTCTGGATAGCCTACATCCTGGACAAGGTATGACCTTGAAACTTGGCTGTCTACAGCAACTGACCCACGAGGACAGGACCTTGCCCTTCGCGCCAAAGCACCTACACCCAATTCGATGCCGAAACCGATCTCGAACTTCCAGAGCAGTGTGGAGATGACGACATGAGAATACTAGAGTCATGCACGGGGACGACCAGGTTCAACTACTTACGTGCTCGGTCTGAGTTGGCAATAATTCAATGCAAAGTCCACAACTTCTTTACAGTAGGACAGCTCAACGACTGTCACAAGAGCAGCGGGCAGAGACAAAGGCTCGTATCGAACAATTGCTCTCCAACTGGCGCAGTGGATTACCACAGGAGCTTCTACGACCAGACAAGCTCTTCCAAGATTTCTCGACAATCTCAGTTCACCTTGTGATAAACATATTTAACCAATACCTCGAGTGCCTCTACAGGATCCATGGCACCTTTGCTTTTGACGAGAGGTGGATCGACAGGGCACGGTGCTACCTTTCTCCAGCTGTGATTCCGACTGGGGATGATAGCATCGAGGGTAGGATCAACCAGAAAGAGATCAGTTCATTGCCTAGTGCATGGGCCGAATGTGTAGAGCATTCAAGACTTGGCCTAGAATTGTCGGCGTTTGGGAGAGAGACAGAGTATTCAACCTGGTGAGTTGCACTTCGATTGTCACGAGCGTAAGGACTGACAAGATAACCAGGCTTCATGCTTGCTGCAATCTTTCGGGGCTGATCGTTTTGCTGGTCAACATCATCGAGTTCCCAGACCAACCACCCGTCATATCGGATTGGAGCTTGATCGTTAGAATCCGTAACAAATTTGACCAGATGAATGCCAAAGCATCAAAAGAACCATTCTTTCTGCTCCAGGTAGATCATGAACTGGATCGCAAAGCTTCTGGACATGTCAAGCGGCTCGCCCATATGTCGTCACTCAGTCATCAGGAAGCCGCAATTTCTGAGCCTTGGGCGAATCCGGACCTTATGTTCCTATAGTCAACCGACATGTGCTCCCACGAGCCAGAGGGACTATCTAGTCTATCAGAATTATGACTATGCGATATTGGGCCGCCCTTCAAATATCATCACCGTCACTTGATGATCACCCCCGCAAACAGCCCCACAATTCGGGGGAAGAGACCCCGAGAAATGTTCCCCCTCCCCCAAAGTGAGCATGTCATCCAATCGTGACCGTTATTGATAAATACCGCCCGTGCCTCTTCTCGTCACTTTGGGGGTCTCGGATTCACTGCACCTCAATATCAGATCAACATGGCGGAAACTCAAGCAAAACGAAAGCGATATGCCGTTGTCGGCACTGGTGGTCGCTCAAGCTTTTTCTACTCAGCCATCGCAACGGAATACAGCAAAACATCATGCATTGTAGCCCTTTGCGACACAAATCAAACTCGTATGAACTATGCCAATTCGAAGCTGAAGTCACTCGGCCATGGCGAGGTTCCCACGTATCTCGCCAGCAACTTCGATCAGATGATCAAAGAGTCCAAGCCCGACGAAGTCATCATCACAACCATGGATCGAACACATAACATTTACATCGTTCGAGCACTTGAACTAGGATGCAATGTGATCACTGAAAAACCTATGACAATCGACGCCCCAAGATGCAAGGAGATCTTCTCAGCAGTCGAGAGAACAGGCCAGAAAGTTCGCGTCACCTTCAATTACAGATATGCGCCTCACAACACGAAAGTCTTCGAGTTGCTCAGATCCGGAGCCATTGGGAAAGTCACAAGCGTACACTTTGGTACGTTGATGGTTGGAAAATAGCGAAGAAGATGGAAGCTGACATGACTATAGAATGGATGCTGAACACCAGCCACGGAGCCGACTACTTCCGCCGTTGGCACAGGGACAAGCGTAACAGCGGCGGTCTTTTGGTACACAAGTCAACCCATCACTTCGATCTTGTCAACTTCTGGCTCCAAACCAGGCCTCAAACCGTGTTTGCTACAGGCGACCTTGCTTTCTACGGCCGAGAGAACGCAGAGAAGCGTGGTGAGACTAAGTTCTATGCCCGCGCCCATGGCAGCGAAGTCGCCAAATCCGACCCCTTTGCCCTCCACCTCGATGAGAATCCCCAGTTGAAGGCTATGTACCTGGATGCCGAGCACGAGGATGCTTACTACCGCGACCAGAGCGTCTTTGGTGATGGTATCAGCATCGAGGACACCATGAACGTTCTCGTCAAGTATCGCAATGGAGCCAGTCTTTCATACTCCCTCACAGCATACGCGCCATGGGAAGGCTTCCGTGTCAGTTTCAATGGAACTGGTGGACGTCTTGAAGTTGAGGTCGTGGAGAATAGCTACGTCAACTCTGGTGGCGATCAGGCCCATGAGGGATCTCTAGAGAGTCGCAAGATACTGCTTCGACCTCTCTTCGAGAAGCCAAGAGAGATCAAGGTCGAAGACGGTGTTGGTGCTCACGGAGGTGGAGATACTGTTCTACTGAATGATCTCTTTGGAACGCCAGTGTCGGATGAGTACATGCGAGCGGCGAGCCATATTGATGGTGCTGCTTCGATACTTACTGGTATCGCGGCTAACAGGTCTATTGCTACGGGACAAGCGATTAACGTAGATGACATTTTGCTGGTTCCCAGTTCATGAACATAAGAAACTCAAGCATAATCTTCACCAGGACGAAATAAAAGTTACTATAGCTGGTATGAACAAAACCAATAATATCTACGCGATATTGCTCGCTTCTGACTCCTCGCCCATGCGTATCTTCTCTTGAATGATGAACAACTCTTGTTCCCGCGCACTCTTCTCGAGATCGAGAAATGACCAGATTCCAATAGCACTGACCAAGCTCAAAGCAAACAAGAAATAAAAGGGAGCACTGTTGTTGGTGCCGCCAGGGGTAGCATCAATGATAGCACTGCTGATGAAAGGTCCGATGAAGCTGGACGATTTGCCGATGATGTTGAACAAGGAGAAGAAAAGGAACTCGTGTCCTCGGGGAGTGACGGAGCTGATCATGATCTGCGAATAACTGTACCAGGGACAGACGAATAGTCCATAGAAAGCCTGATACAGCCAGATCTCCCAGACGTTCTTGAAGCCAAACTTATCGGTCCAGTTGCCAATCATGCCCCAGCCATCGAGAAGGATGATAAAAACCATGACGGCGTTGAACATAGCCTTGACACTGAGGTTGAAGTGTTTCTGGATGAGCCAAAAAGCACCAATGCCGATAGCTTGAGCGACGATGCCGACGATGAGGAGGTAAGTCAAGGTGAGAGTCTCGTAGCTAACAACCTGGTTCTGCAGTGTGCCGATGACAGTGACGGTGGTGTTTAAAGAATCGCCCAAAAGGAAGTATCCAACAAGATAGATCAAGCTCTGCTTCAGATGACAGATTTGAGTGAGGGCCTCCCAAAGCTGCCAGAATCCGACGGTAATCATGTTCAAGTGATCCGGGACTTTCATTCCTGGTCGTTTCTTTTCCAGTACGAACCAGGGAATCGAGAGGACAAGCCAACAAGCAGTAGCGAAAGCGATCAGGACCGAAAGTCCCCAGTTGTTGTTTTCGGCACTCTTGTCGACTTTGACACCAAACATGATGCCCACGATGATGGCCAGAATAACCACTTCGCCAACAGATTGGATATAGAAGGCAACGTTGCTGAGCCTGCTCCTCTCCATCTCATCCTTGCGATCCATCTCGCTTTGGGTGATTTCTCCAGTCTCGAACTGAAGAGCAGCTTCTTTCAGCTGCGGAGTGTTTCTGGCAAGAGAGGGAAACGCAGCGGTCCAATAAGTTAAAGTCATCTGATATGCTATCAAGCCGACGATGTAAAGAGCTGTACCGGTTTGCCACTTGCTGGGATCATGGACGCCCAGCCAGGCGAAGCCGATACCATATGCGATAATTGACCAGACCAGAAGAATCCATCGTCGGCCAGTTCCGAAATCCGCGTAAGCTCCAATAATGAGAAAAAGAACAGCCTGAATAGCGAAAGATATGCCATTGGCAAGAAGGACAATGCTGTTGACGTCTCGTGCGCGGCCCGCAAATGGTAGAAGCCCCGTGTCTTTGGGCGCCGCCTGCGACAGCAGATTCTGAAAAGCTGTCGGTCCAAAATTGAACAGGGCGAGTCCATTTGAACCAATGTAATACGCGTACCATGACCAGATTTCCTTCTTGGTTGTCTCCGGCATGTCGCCCTCTGCCAGCGCAGGGACTATGATACCTGCGCTGACATCTTGCTTAGCAGGCTCATCATGCAGGTCTTTAGACACTCTGGGATCTGCTTGCGATGTCATCTTTTGAGATTGTTTGTGAGAGGAAAGGAGATGTTGGAGTAACAAGATGATCGAGTTTTCCACGAGGCATTTAACCTAATCCCTAATCGTGTCGCAACGTGGAGATGCCGTGTAACCGTTCTTATGGTGGACATGATAGGCAGATTGTTGATCAAACGTTGCTAGTGTCTCACGCAGGCTATTATCGCCCCATTTGGTGGGTGCGGCCGCTCCATGGGGTTAGTCTGGGGAGATCGAGGGACTTTTGCTATCGCTATTTTCCGAGGTTCAAGATAAGCTCAGAAAAGATCGATCACTAAACTAATCGTCTCGACGAGATTGGTTCAGACAGATCAAAATGATATTTCAGACTCTGAACGAAAGGAGCATTTGTCTGATATTATTCATGATAGCATTCAAGGTCGTAAAGTGTAAAAGGAGACGTCGAGTCTTGTTAGAATCCTTCAGCCACAGGAGAGGAGAACAGAAGACATCTGGCGCTGCTCTCCGCGTAGCTCTGGCACCCAGTAATGACTGAGCAAAGTTCCCGACAATCGACCAAACGACATTTCCGACTTCTGGTAAGAATTGGGTCTGGCTTGTAGCCAACCGCGCCACAGGACGGCTTCCCAATGCTGGTGACAACACGAGGGGACAGATGTGAGCGAGAAGTGTCAACTGGCGAGCCTGCAATAAGCGGCAGGCAAACACCAACAAAAGTAAGAAACCGCATCTCACGAGAGCAATATCACCACGAAGATGTCAAAAAGTGGCTTCGGTATTAACAACGCATTTTGAAGGGTTCGGACACTTTTTAAGAGAGCTGTCAGGAGCATTCAGCTGATCGCTTAATTGGAGGCTATCGTTTTGTTACTACAGCACGTCGATAGTTTCAATCGCTGATGAATGAGGTGTAAGCTTGGCGGCTTGGCCTAATTTCCACGTCGTTAATTGGCAGCAGTTGGTTATGTATACATTTAGGCTTTTTAAAGTCTGGACCACGTCAAACGAGGTGCCGGGTCTGTTTATGATTCTTGTCCCCAGTATCTCGGCAAGATGCAGCGACAATGTAGACTGAGCTGAGACTTTCAACCATTGCCAGCCTCACCGACGTGTTGAAATGTTCTCGGGCTCGTTCCTAATTACAGATCTTGATAAATAAAGCCTCATACACCAGTGAATGACAGAATATGACGGCTAATTGATGAATATGGTAGCTTTTGCCTGCTGATGTTTGGCATGATATCGATCTTAGGCCTCGAGAAGTGAATGGCTAATAATGCATCTTTGGACGCAGGAACTAATAACAGGGCATGCTGAGGATGTCCATTTTTACGAAATTCAATGTATCCCAGATTCTTCAGTCATGCAAACTTGGGATCAAAGCAACTTCGTTGCGTTGAGTCTCTTGTCGCCGTCTTTGTTCTTCGTTTCACGAGGTGCAGACTTTTCTATCGCTCGCCCTGTGATTGCACCACTTGTCTCCACTCGCACATGATGGGCTTTATGGATCAAGGATCAACAAATTTATTGTCAAACAAGCCGCATGACAAACTCAAAGAAAAGTGTCAATTTGCGAATGATTAGAAAAATCCGACAACGACGACATCATGATATTGCATCCCGCAGAGGTTGCCAAACACAACAACGCCAACTCCTGTTGGCTCATCATTCATGCAGGTAAATCGCTCAGTCGGCACGGCACCCACTAACGAGACTACAGAATAAGGTCTACGATCTTACAGACTTTCTTCCAAGTATATATGACGCTCATCTCCCGCATCTCTGCACTCATACTGACCTCTTCGATAGATCATCCTGGAGGAAAGAAGGTGATCCTGAAAAATGCGGTATGTGCTGCCTGCTCTTCAAAAAGCTCCCGTACAAACTATTTCAGGGTAAAGACTCTACCGCAGACTTCGATCTGATTCACTCGAATGACGTTCTCGATAAGTGGCTGGAGCCATCCAAGCACCTGGGCGATATCGATACCAGCGTAGCAGGCATGTCCGCGAATGGAACCACCCAGTCCAAAGAACCGGAACAGAGTCAAGGGAGCATGGTAAACAAACCAAAGCTATCACAATGCGTCAACATATCAGACTTCGAGTCTGTAGCGCAACAGACAATGAAGAAATCTTCTTGGAACTACTATTCTACTGGGGTCGAGGACGAGTTTGTAAGTTGACACTTGGCTGGAATCATTCTTAGCATGATACTTATAAGCACCAGACCATCAAAGAGAATAACGCAGCTTTCCAACGCATACGGTTTCGGCCAAAGGTTCTTGTCAACGTTGAGCATGTGGATATTTCTACCACTATGCTTGGAGCACATACATCCGCTCCAATCTACACAACAGCTACTGCACACGCCAAGCTTGGAGACCCAGACGGCGAAGTGACGTTAGCGAGAGCGAGCAACAAGCATGATATTATCCAAATGATACCATTGTACTCATCATGTCCTCTCGACGATATCACGAATGCTCGGGAGCCCAATCGGACCCAATGGTATCAGATTTATGTCAAGAAGGATCGAAATGTAACACGGAAGGCTGTTGAAGCGGCAGAGGCACGAGGTTGTAAAGCATTATGTATCACTGTCGACAATCCACATCTCGGAAGCCGTGAAAAGGTCCTTCGTTCGCAACAGAGCGAATCTGAAGACGACGAATTCGAGGATGCACCAGCAACAGAGCTGGATCCGTCTCTCATAATGAACTCAACCCTGTCTTGGGATGATATCCCGTGGTTTCAAGACATCACCAACATGCCTATTGTGCTCAAAGGTGTACAGCGAGTTGAAGACGTCATAAAGGCAGCAGAATACGGTGTCCATGCCGTGATTCTCTCTAATCATGGCGGACGACAACTCGATTACTCAGAAGCTCCAATTGAGGTCCTCGCAGAGGCTATGCCTATTTTGAGAGAAAGAGGCCTTCAGGGCAAAATTGAGGTATATATTGATGGTGGCGTTCGTCGTGGCTCAGATGTCTTAAAGGCTTTGTGTCTCGGGGCTCGTGGCGTTGGCATCGGTCGCCCATTTCTCTTCGCGATGGCTGCCTATGGACAGAAAGGACTTGAGAAAGCGATTCGTATCTACAAAGATGAGCTTGAAAGGAACATGAGACTTCTTGGGTGCACATCAATTGACCAACTTCACCCAGGGCTGGTAAAGGTGCTCAGTGAGGTTCGGGAAAGGTTATGAATATCTGACATTGGTTGGCATAATGTACTGCAATCAGTCATATCAGATTGAGACGAGTATATGAGATGCTTTCGAAGTGACAATTGGAGTGATCCATGAATGAGAACGAGGTCTTTGATGTGCGCTCCAGCTCATGTTCATGCGAGTAGGTAGAATGCCAATGATGAGAGAGCAAGCAAGCGATATGCGGATTCCGGAAGAGGGTCTGATTGCCCGAAAGCCATCGATTATAGTATGTGCATTATCTAATAATATACAGACTCTGACGTTCTAAACCGAAGCCAATACATCCCGTTGCTACAGATCTATCATCACAGCTTTACCAGCCGCCACCAGCCTTCTTGAAACCAGGGTACATCTTCTTGTTGTAATCGAGCCAGTTTGTTCCGTTGACACTCAGGTCCTTGTACACAGGGCAATCCATAGCTCCCATGATAGGCTCAAGAGCAGCAAAGAGGACATCAGTTACAGATGACAAGGTGGCGAAGAGGGATGACAAAGCGTTGGGGGAGACGGTCTTGATAGCGTTGAGAGCAAAGCAGACAAGGTTGTTGCCCTGAAGAAGGTTCTTTCCGTTGAGGACTCCACCAGCAAGATCGTCAAAGTTGATTCCGACAAAGGTGTTGACACCGTTGGTGTTACCGCCGATGCTGACATATGTTAGTTGTAATCAATACGGGGCGAATCATGAGATGACTTACCTGAGGACCTCAGGGTGACTGTGGGTAACAATGTCAAGGGCGTTGGCAGCAATGCCATAGTCGGTATAGCGACGGCGGTAGAAGTTCTCGGGAATACGCTCATGGCCAACGACGTAGGTCATGTTCTCCTCAGGTCCGTACACAGAGAAAAAGGCCTTGAGCATCTCCTTGTCGAGGATACCATCGTCGGGGTGCTCAGCAGAGCGGTTGGCAGCAAGGCGAGCAGTGAAAGAGTAAGGGCTAGCGCGAACGAGCCAGCCGCTAGCAGGACCGAACCAAGCGTAGGGGTTGGTAGCAATGGTCTGGTGCCAGCGGTTCTTGTTGTGCTCGTACAGAACCTCAATGCTGTAGTTGGGGTTCTCGGCGTCCTTTTGCAGGTTGTAGAGCTCCATGAAGTAGGTCATGTTCATGTCGTTGTTGTCGCCAATGGGGTCGTAGAGATCACCTCGAGTAGGGCTGCCGTCAACCTCGAAGAAGGGGTGAGAACCACTGAGACCACGAGGAGTTCCGAAGAGTCCAAGGAGATTGTTATTCATGTACTTGGACCAGCCGCCTTGAGAGACAGCGACGAGGTTGCCGCCGAGAACAACACCCAAAGTGGTGAGGAGAGAAGACATGTCGGGCGCCATTCCCCAGACCTTGCCCACAGCAGTGACATACTGGGTGAATGTAGCAACACCCTATCGAAAGATGAGTAACTTCCCATCAGTAGATAAATATGGAAACTTACATTATGAGGGAGGTAACCATGGTTGGCAAGAGTGTTCAATCCTGGGCAAAGCCCTCGAACATCACCAGCCTCAAAGTCAGGTGGGGTGAACTCGTGCTCGCCGTGAACTGTTGACTTGTCAGCTGGAATCTTGACTTGGGACATTGTCGTCTGGAGACTAACCATCAACGAGCTGCTCTTTGGGGTCAAAGTCGATAACCCTCTTGCCCAGGTTGGTAGGAGCCTGAGAGGCAAACTTGCGAATCAGCTCAGGATCAACACCAAGGTGAGGATTCTTGGCATCACGTGCACCGAACTTGAAAGCATTCAGAGGAATAGGTGTGTCGGCATCAAGCTTAGGCAGAGCGGTTGCTTGGTTGGAAAGCAAGGCCGTGGCCAGAGTCGCAAGAGTGAAAGGCTTCATAGTATCAACTTCAGCAAACACAATTAAGGTAAAACGAGCGAATGATCTTCAAAAGGAATGAACGAAGTCGGGAATAAAGAGAGAATGCGAATGAGAGTTGACTCATTTGTCATAGCCTAGAAGGTTGAAGTTATGTTTATATACCAGATGCATCGAGAGATTTGATCTTCGCACCATTGTAGAGGTCGTCCTTCCGGAGTGCTAAGGGGTGTTGCATTGCTCATCACAATAAGATGCTACCAAGCTGGTGGGAAGACAGAAAGCTTCTCCTGAGTTGATCGTCCAATGGAGCGAGATGAGTTCGAAATACCATCATCTGTGGCTGGCTAACTTGACAGACAGGGGCAAGCAATCCCTAAGCTCTAACCAACTCGTACTTCATTTGGACTAACTTGGCGCTTCGAGGTATCGATCTGCAGAAATAAGGTCATAGCTTTGGAAGTTCCTGCAAATTTGATGACGCGGATGCGTTTGTCAAAGTTCCGGTGGACCGAAGCCTTCTAATCACCTTGAATCGCAGGGCTTTACGAGTCTTGGAATCTCTCTGTCGAAAACTTCATCCCTAGACCGCAAAAGATCGTCGCCAATCTCTCTCTCTTAGTGGATATATCCAGAGTTGGGATTACCCCAAGACTCTATTGAGTTGCATTTCCGCGTAGGGTTGTGCACAATTGAGCACGACGGGCAACCCCCGGCCAAAGAAGAATAACCTGCAGGTGCTTGAGTCAAGTCCACGGGTTGACCCTTACAGGGGCTCACAAATCCTTCGCGAATTCTAGCCAAGGTTTTCGTCTCCACGGCAGTGAGTGACAAACGGGCGGGGAAGCAATTCCTGAGCTAAGTGGCAGTTGGTGATGACCATAGCCTTTGCTAATCACTCAAGGGTGATGTACCCAGCGCCTAACAAGGGTTTTGCGTTGCATTCTCAACCGTTGGTTATCTGACGTAGCAGTAGGAGCGGGAAACGACAGGGATCACGAACTCAGGGAACAAGCATCCAACGCCTGTCATCTAATCATCTCATCCCTATCTCTCAACCAGCAAAGAGGAAACAAGCCCAAAACAAGGATGCATAAACTAACAGAGATGTTGATCTTCAGCCGTTAGTTCTTGGATGCTACTGTACCATAGTGTCGGGATATTGGGTCCTCTATGCCTGAAGTTTCAAATGCCTGTCAGCCTTTCATTTCTCGTTTTTCGGAAGTGTTGACATCTTCCGGAGTGAACTGCGTAACACTTTGTGGCTATGAATGTTGGTTGTTATGAACTTTTGAGTAACAAAAGGAAGGAATATTTGCCGGAATGCAACATTCAACGGGCGAAGCTTTTCAGTGGCAATTCAAGTGATCCACTCGACCCCTCGACACCAGATATTGGGGATTTACTAGTATTATCGGCAGTTGAAAATCTTCAGGGGCTTGGCCGTCGTAATATTTCATTGTAGTAAGTTATAGATAGAGACATAAAAGACATCTTGCCTATTGTTGTTTATGTCTTTTTACGTTGATTTCTGAGCTGGCTCTGATACTTCACTGTGATTCCGTTCAACACAGACTTTACAGCCATGCGTCTCCTGTCATTTTCTTTCTTCGTGGCGACCCTGGTCGGGCTCGTTAACGCGGCCAGCTTTACTGAGTTAGCCGCTCAGCTCCCTGACTGCGATGTCAGTAACAGCCTACCGCCCACTATCCAGCTTTGGCTAACAGCTAGACCAGATACAATGTGTCCAGCAAGCGATACCACAGTCACCATGTTCAATGACAAACACAACATGTCTCTGTACCGATCAGACATTTGCAGGCTTGACACAGGCTTGCGTGCTGAAGAACTGCACAGTCAAGGACTCTCTGAGTAGGTTACTTGTCATGATAGCAATGAATGAGCACTGACCAACCTCTTTCTATAGCATTGATGAGAGTTCAGAACCTGGCTTGCGGTGTTCCTGTCAAGAGCCAGCAAATGAAGTTCAGGCTCAACGCACTTGTTGCATGTATTCTCGCCGAGATTTGTGTGATCTTGAGAATATACTCCAAACTAAAGATCTTTGGAAAACTTGGCCCTGATGACTATGCGATTCTCATTGCAGGAGTATGTACTAGCGCAATCCCCAGGTATCTTTGCTAACAAAGTGGTATAGTTTGCTACAGTGCCTTACATCTGGCTCGCGTGCAGACTTGCAGATCTTGGCTTCGGGCTAAACATCTGGGACATCACTCCGTTCGAGCGCCTGTACGAACTGCTAAAGCTCTTCTGGATAGATCAGATCATGTACAGTGTTCACTTGTATAGCACGAAGATCTCGATTCTTTTCTTTCTCCGTGGTATCTTCACTACTTCCGAGTTCAAGAAGTTGACTGTGTGGATCGGCATCTTTGTCTGTTTGTGTGGTGCTGCTACAATGATCACCACTTCACTGCAATGTCTCCCAGCTTCCTACAATTGGACAAGCTGGGATGCCGAGCACAAAGGCCACTGCAATGATCTCAACTCGCAGACTTATGCTTTCGGTGGAATCAACATGGCTTGTGATATCGTCATCCTGGTCTTGCCGATCAATCACCTTTGGAAGCTGCAGGTCAAGGGCCGACAGAAGATTCAGCTCTTCGTTATGTTCAGTTTAGGCATTGTGTAGGTTTCTATGACCCCGGGACGTTGAATGCAAGCTAACAGTTCTCAGTGTCACTGTCTTTAGTATCATCCGTCTGCCATTCCTGATCACTCTGGGAAAGACGACTAACCCAACCTGTGAGTTCCCAGGGTCGAGATGCAACGCAAACACGCTAACACAAATGTCAGGGGAATACGTTGAAGTCACTATCTGGTCTATCTGGGAAACGGAACTCGGCATGGTATGCGCAAGCCTCCCTGCCATCCGCCACCTCTTCAAGCATCTCTGGCCCAACGCCATGGCTACCATTGCCTCCAAGATGAGCTTCTCCAGCACAAACAAGGACTCCACACTGGACAAGAGTGCTGGAAGCTGGGGTGGTAGCCGTGGGGCTCGGTCTAAGACAGATAACAAGGAGTACTATGAGCTTGATGAGCGGAGTCTCATTGGCAAGGGGCCGGATCCTGCCACTAATGTGAGCTCCACCAACGTTCATTCAATGGCGTAGACGCCTACGACCGTGTGGCTTTGTGAAGCGTTTAGATAATATTTTACACTTTCGATGTTGTTTTATTACATTAACTTCATTGTGCCAGATCCGTGCGGTATATGGGTCACATTTAGATAGGCGCGTTCATTCGTATAACAAAATTGTTTCCCACGCGACTTTTGAGTAACCTTACTGGGATTTAACTTCAAATACCCAGGTGTCGATCCCTTCCTACTGTCGCGTGTCATTCACAAGTCGTGAGTGACAGGATCTCTGTTGTACTGCTCACTGCCATTGGCAGTGTCGTATAATCCTCTTGGCATAGAAAGGTCTCACTATGAGAAGTACTTTGTCAACCAGAGGCACATGGATATTCTGGACTTATTCCTGCTGATCTGCGGTTTCTTACAGGTTCAATGCCATCCCCTTACCCTGTCTTGTATTGGATCCCTGGGATTAATACCCTGTCAATGATGTCTCACCAAGGCCCGGTCCTTAGGCCCCCAGTGATCGGCATAGAAGGAGCCACTAATGCCCGGGGACCGTTGAGACTCTTCCGTCCTTGCGGGCCGTTTAGAATCAAAACCCAATCTCAATGTTGCATCCCTAAGCAGGCATTATCTTGGATGTTCCCTCATCGGCGACACCGAAAATGGCTAGCCAGGATCCAACAAGAGAGGCACTACCAAATTTAAGGTCAGTTCCTCGTTTTCATTAAGAAAACAGGGTCAAAATTGTTTTAACCTCCAGGATCCAATCTACCAGATACTTGGACTTACAGGGATTAGACTGACATGTTTTAGGGGCTCGATTGGTTTCCTTAATTTATTCAGTGATAATGTTTCCAGGAGTTAGGTGACCTGGGTTCACAGTGCTTGATAATACTACAGTAAGTACCGGGTTTGCTCTGATGCAACCTCGGATTCGCCTAATCCAACATCCCCCCGTGACGAATACTACTCCGTTCGTTAGTCACTGTCTCCTATCCTTGTTTACACAGTTTGCACTATTCATCCTATCTCTTTGGTCTGCATACGCTATGTAACAATGGCTATTCATATTTTTTCACTGCAAGTAGCACTTGTCTTATTTTCAGACCCACAGCCGCATAGTCTCTGATTGTCTAATGGGCTTCTGATGGCAAGTCATCACCATTAGGTAGTATCATTGTGTGACTTGAAGTGACTCAGTGACTCTCCTAATATCCGGAAACATGGCAGTGAATAGGGTAAACAAATTCTGGGGCATATCTATACTGTTTCCATGGTTTGTTCTATGCACAGCTCGCAAAACCCCCATGTTTCAATCCGCCAGCCTTCCATCGCCAGGTTCCATGTCCCAACACAGCTCTTCACTAACCAGGGCCTGTTTCACTTGGAGGAATAAGTCAAGCACCCATGTAACCGACCCCCCCTGGTAACCGACCCATCTGCAAGACTCAGAAAATCCATCGATCTATTTACAATATTTTAACACAACTTTGTCAAATAAATAGCTAAAAATGCAGAGAAAATGGTATTTAAAAGTCTCTCAATCGCTCTCTTCGCTACTCAAATCCTGTCTAATATACCTTTTTGCA
>JABEEM010000339.1:0-21403 GCA_013363185.1 Fusarium secorum
GGTGGCATCGGACTCTTATGCCAAGACAATACGGATCTGGGATGCGGAGACGGGCGAGTGCGAAGAAATCGTTCCATCAGATGGCTATGCAGATGTTCTATCCTTTACACCTAATAACCGTGGCATTTTCACAGATCGTGGTGTATTTGCTCTGACAGCCGGCTCACAATCTCACGCAGGGCCTGCTATGCCGTGGCAATTTTCTAAGGCCCCGATACTCGCCTGTAGAGGCAGCACCTGGATCACGGCGGCAGGGAAAGAATTGCTCTGGCTGCCTCCCGAATGCCGCAATGGAAAAGTAGCTGTTTCGGGAAGTACAGTTGTCATAGGTTGCCGGTCAGGAAGAGTCGTGATCTTGAGTATTTCTGTGGCGGAGTGGACGAATACATGACCACTACGAAGATAAGAGTGGAGTGAACTACAAGAGACCCTTGGAAGCACAGTAGTCTTATTATGTAAAGGCAGAGACTATTGAATACGACGAGACTTATTGGCTATCTGGCTATTGGCTCTGGCGTCTGTTGCTGTAGGATGATTAATTCGTGCTTTCCGTGGTCGGGATACGGATAGCGCCACAAATGAGTGTGCTAGAATGAGAGATAAGGTTCCCATAGACACACGTCACACAGTAGAGTACAATTGCGAGCGAAATTGGCTTCATCCCGGATGGAACTGTTTCATAAATAAAAGCACTCGGACCACAAGAAGACAGTGCGGTTTCGTAGCTCTTAGCACATTGCACCTAATCAGAAATGGGCCTTATTTCTGGCGAAGTTCGAGAGCCATAGCAAAGACGATTGCTACCATAACAGGTTTTACTTATGACTATCGAATTATATGTAGACGTCTAAGCTTAGCAAAAATAAACCAATAAATTGTCAACCTTTCCCCGCGATGCATCAACATATCATGTTCAAAAATGGATTATTTTTCTCAAATGCCTATTTCGAAGCCCAGAGGCCTTCAGGATTAGGGGAACAGAAGAAAGCACTTAATTATTAATCCACCGGTCCAAGGTAGACAGAGATACCTTAGTAAGTGGATGACTTAGGCCAAGAACTTGTCGCTGCCGCTGCACGCAGCTTTCCAGCATGGATAGAGCCTCTTCGTGTCGACCTTGACTTTTCCATGTGAAAGCGAGGTTTTCCATGCTCCTCAGAGTATCTGGATGATCTTCTCCAAGCTTCTCTTTGCGAGTCTCCATCACCTGCATCTGTAGCTTCTCCGCTTCCTTCCATCGGCCTTGGTACATATATATCAATGCGAGATTATTCATGCTCGTCAGTGTATTTGGATGATCTTCTCCAAGCTTCGCCCCACAAGTCTCCATTACTCGCGTCTGTAGCTGCTCTGCTTCCTCCCATCGGCCTTGCTTCATGTACGTTAATGCGAGATTGTTCATGCTCCTCAAAGTATCTGGATGATCTTCTCCAAGCTTCGCCTTGCGAGTCTCCATTACCCGCATAAATAACTTCTCTGCTTCCTTCCATCGGCCTTGGTCGCAGTATGTCGATGCGAGATTGTTCATGCTCGTCAGAGTATCCGGATGGTCCTCTCCAAGCTTCGCCTTGCGAGACTCTATCAACTGTACCCCTAGCTTCTCTGCTTCCTCCCATCGGCCTTGCTTCCTGTATGTCGATGCGAGATTGTTTATGCTCCTCAGAGTATCTGGATGATCTTCTCCAAGCTTCGCCTTGCGAGTCTCCATTACTTGCACCTCTAGCTTCTCTGCTTCCTCCCATCGGCCTTGGTCCCTGTATATCGATGCAAGCAATGATATACTCTCCAGGGTTGCCTCATGATCCTTACCAAACAGCTTTTCACGAGTTCTCCTCCCTTGAGAAAGCATATGCTCTGCCACGGCATATCTGCCTTGTGACCATGCATACCACCCGCCGTTGTGTAAAATACCTGACCATATCTTCTTTACGTTGTCTTCGTTTGGCCGGTACTCGGCTGCTGCTTCAACATGGGCGAAAAGTGGTCGACATACTGTCCAGTTCTCGTAGTCCCCGGTTGGAAACGAACTCGCTATCACCGTGATATACTGCTCTAGAAACTTGTCCTGAAGTCCCTGAGCTTTTAGCCATCCCCGCGTCGATAGCTGCACAAGCCCATGCATCTCGAATGTATTTGCATCCTTGCTCAGCATGATAAGACAATAGTCCCGTAGCATTGCTACATCATCCTCGAATTCGTTTTCGGTGTCATCATCGTTGCCTTCAGAATCCGAATCGGTGATATTCGCGGGACTAACCGGTTGCGTAGCGTGGTAACTGCCTTTAGCAGCCCCAAGGAGCGACTCAGGGATCCCTTGTCGATTGAAAAAGCTCATCAATGAAAGGAGATCCGCGGCTGATGGTCTCTTGTAGCGGATGTGGTCGAATGACACTTGCCATGTCGTAAATGTGGCGTTTGACGCGCCTCCATCCTGGCGAAGATCTCGACGTAGGTCAGCGGCATCATGACCGAGAAGCTTCACTCTCTTGCTTTCGCTCTGTCGAAACTCATTGAGGTATTGTACAAGCGAGGTACGCGGCGACCGCATTTGGATGTAGGCTGCAGCCTGGCTGATGGCGAGCGGGATAAGGTCAAGTAATCTCACTAAGTCAGCTGCAGCATTCGCATCCGACAGTGTGCCGAGTCTGTTCTCTAGTAGCGCCAGCGCCTCTTCTGGTGTCATTGGGCCAAGTTCATGGATGGTCTGAGAGGTGCCGGTCAATCTGAACGCCAGGTCCCTGTTACGCGTAGTGATGAGAATGGTTCCATTCAGACTTTGCGGTAGATACTCCACCAGCTTCCGTCCGTCATCGTTGCCTCCGCTGGTGCTATATAGTAGCACGTCAGAGTCGTCGGCGCTATCCAGAACCAAGAGCCATTTGCTGTTTCGCACATTAGACAGCCAGTCGAACACAAGCTGCATAACATCAACATCGGGACGATTGCGACCCATCAGTTTGACTTTGTCGGCAATTGACTTGAATCCTTCTCTGACGCGGGCCTGCGTGCTAGCATGGACCCAGAATACCCATGCTTTGGCCGAGCGAGCCGCAAACCGGTAAGCGAACTCGATGGCTAGCTGGGACTTGCTGTCTCCCCATCAGAACTTGCCAGGGTATTTATTTGCTCTCGAAAACATACCCTACACCACCAAGACCTACTAGAGCGACACGACTGGCCGGCTCGGAGCATTGGCGGCCGATCTGATCCAGGATGTCTCCGCGATCGACGAACGTAGGATCACGACGGAAGGGGATTGACGCAAATGGGGGCGGGGGCGGTTCTAGTGGCTCTAGAGAGGATGTCAGCAGAATCCACTCTCGGAGAAGCGATAGCTTGGCATTAACATACCCGGTGGAAGCTTGAAACTCGCTTGAATCGGTGCGTTACTCTGACCTACTTGAAGTCCATGGTTCCCATCTTCGAAGAGCACGGAAGAAACACGTTGTGCCATGGTCGTATTGCCCGCAAGACGTTGCTATGATTCAGTAGCATCAAGATGCGCATTTCTAGCTGACAAAACCCCGCCGAGTTATTGGTGACCGTGGTCCCACGTGATTGCTGCCTCAGCCGGCATTACCCCTCTGCAGGCTGATCACGATGGACATCCTGAAATCAGCGGTGCCCACAAATCAAACGAATCAAATCCGTGGTCGAATTTGATTTATTTGATACATTTGGACACTGGATTTGTTGTTTGAGACATCTATTCAAACATTTCAAATGTTCCAAATCTCGGCGTCGTACTTCTCCGATGCTATTTCCGGCCTCCCTGTGGGGCACCACGCATGATCTCAAGCGCCGACTGTACTTATCAGGAGCCTCATAAGCCGCAGCGCGAAAACAGCCAGAAAAAGCCTCTTGATAATGATAGATTTTCTAGTACATCTATCTGCTTGCCCATCCGCAAGCACGGCACTCTACGTTACTGAACACCACGCCTTGCAGTTCTGTCAACGCAAAATCCCAGAACAGGCGAGCCTAGTTGGTTGGAAAGGGATCGTTATGGGTCTTCCTTTCTCCTAATTGCCGTCGGATTCAACCTCACAAAGTCGTGACTTTCCTCAGCATATGTCGTTCGTTACTCTCCGCTTCAGGTGGGGACTTTATTCTACTAGGGAGGTCTGGCTATGCTGCTGAGTGCTTGACGCTGGTGAAGGGTGAGCAAAACCAGGGGATGGAGAGGGGATGAGTTTGTCGTCGAGCTCCACTGGACTAGTCCTTATTAGGTAAGGACTGCCACACGCCATGACAAAAAAAGCACCAATGACGACGCGTGTTCGATGTTGAGGGGCTTACATGAGGGCGGCTGACTAACGTGAGAGCTCGGATAATGGCTCTGATTGGCCTGATCTAAGTGCCAGATCTTTGACACCTCTTGAGTACCGGGTAAATTGTGAGGAAAGGCGGCCATGAGCCTAATCAGCTATCTTCCATGGCATCATATCCTGTACCAAATATATCAAATGTTATCTCAAATCCAAGATTTTGGATTTGTTTGTTTGAAATAAGATTTTCGGGATATTTGATTGATTTGTTTGGTAATTTGTTTGATTGGATTTGATTTGTGGGCAGTGCTGCCTGAAATGCATCATTGCATCATTACAGCATCACTACATCAGTGGACTTTCAACGATGGACCCTTTAAGCATCACAGCTGGCGTCGTGGGAGTGGCTGTGCCGGCTTTACAATGCGCCCAGCAATTGCGAAAAACCATTCAAGCCATTCTTGATGCGCCTAGCGAGATCGCATCACTTGGAGAAGAGCTACTGACCATCGAGCAAGCCATTACCTCTATTCAAGATGTATCTGATCAACAGTGGAAGTCCCTGGGCGAATAGGGATGGATCACCCAGTCATCTACGAAAAGCCCTTGCGACTACTATGGGCCTGTTAGGAATACGAGGGTGAAATCCCACCACATCTGCATTTTACAGGGCTTACAGTCAAGTTTTCCATAAAGAAGGAGGACAAAAAAGGTTGGAAATCTCGGGTTATGGAAGGGCGTGTTATATTTCGAATGACAAAGGGGATAGCCGACCTTAGCTTTGCGGGTTGCAGTCTCTCCTTTGTATATTGTTTAGATAGTTTAAGTCTTTCTGGTTTCCTATAGGTTTACAATAATAATAGAAGAATTTCGATGCTCCGGCCGTGTCCCATGTTGTCTTGATCTAGGATATGGAGAAATGAGCTTTCATATGGACTAAATCGTCTTGTGTACTGTAACTCCTTTTATCGCCAGCTTTCTTGGATTTGCCAGCGGCATACACATGACACCAAATCCTCGAAGTCTGGCTCACGTACGTACTAAACATTGCGTAGTACCCCTCGAAAGGCTCCGTTGCGCATAATGGTTTGGTAAGGCACACCTGATGTGACTAAGGAATCTTTCCTCGCTTTCGAATGCAGTGTCGTCAGAGTTGTTCTCATCTTTCCCGTGGACGGTAAGGGCGTGCTGACTGACTAAGGCCTTTCAGTACCTTCATTGTCATCTTTCTTCGTTGTGTATGGTAGTCCTGAGGTTGATCATGCCGGTGGTACGATTAACCGGTACTTTCTTTGAGTTGGCAGAATCACTGGCGACCGAGTTAGCTGCAGTGACTGCATCCACTGCCAAGAGTATCAATCTGCGTGATTGCGATATACTTGATGGTGTCTCGAGGGTGTGCACAGTCGAAACACAGGAACATGCAGCCCACGACACCCTGGTTGTTCTAACTTCAAGGTAGTCGCTCTTGTTGTAGGAATTACTATGTGAGGTTATTTACGTACATTCACCTGTTTTTAACTCAACCATCTGACCGGACACACAAAATACTGCCATTTTAGGTATACTTTACGACAGGTGACGAATTAGAGAAAAAGCTACCTACCGGGAAATGCTATTATTTTTAGAGCCAGAATTAATTCCACGTCATTCCTGAGGCGGACTGTTATCGTGCTACAAATCCATTGAATACCAGCTGATTCTTATCAAGTGTTATATAACCTGGGTTGGTCATCAAGATCATGTAAGAGACCCTGCGGAATCGAGTTGTGTAGATACAGGTACCGAGGGAGAATTGCTCGGTAACAGCACTCCCTTTTGGCAAGTCGTAGTTCTTGAGCACTTGCAAAACGGCTCGCTTGTGGCAAGTAGCTGGGCCCCCTTCTTAACCGTGCTGTCAAAATCCCCCAACTGGATATCGCCCCGGTTACCGTCGGTAGTAAGGAAGTACAGTATACTGGGAATGGCGGGGTTCATTTCGACAATTATAACGACCAGGCAGGAAGGATTGGCAATGAGAGCTCTAGGGTTGCCTTCAATAGGGCCTGGTTATCGGACGGCGAACTGGTGTCCAAGACGATGGAGGCAAAGCGACAATATGAGACCAAGTGTATACATGAGCAGAATCCCGGTACTTAGCATCATCAGAAATGAAGAGGGGTAATCTAAGCGTGCCGGCCTTGTGTGTAAGACGTGCATGTCATCGGCCAACCGGACGCCTCCACGAACGGTCGTTGGATGCATGGATGTCGAAAGTACTTCAGCTGTTTGTGTGTATCATTGAGTGGTTTCCAGGAGAGCCAACAATAATTGTCGGGTGTTGTGTTGCACTGGAATTCGGTCTGTTGCCCGCTGGTGAGTGGTGATGAAACAAAATAAATTGATTGTAGTTGCTATTTTTAATTTGCGTATGTCCGAGAGGAGCACAGCGCCTTATATCGTATCAACACCCCAGCCACCAGCAGATGTTCCCTGAGTTATCACTGCCCCCCTGACTCGCTTATCTTGCTTCGTACCCATGCCAGGCTCCAGGTGGTGCTAAGGTTCCCCGCTCCCCGCCTACTCACGCGAAACGCGCACAAGATACACAGCGCGTAATTCGTTAACAGGATACGCCACATTTTCCTGCATAAAGCTGTCTCATGCGCGTTTCATTAACAGGCATTCCCATGCACATACACAGACGCATGTACAGTACCTCGATGTGCACTGCACCACTTTACCCTGTTACTATCTATCATTTTTTCTCCAAGCACTGTTCATATTCGCATCGCGTGCCCCGCCTTTTCTGCTCGCGCACGCACGCTTCAAGTCCATACCGTTCGTTCCCAGCCCCAACCCGTTTTAGTGAACCAAACGACCATGCTTCTCACCGCCACAAGTTTCAAAGGGGATCGTCTACCAACAACAATAGTTAGGCATTGCCACTCTTGGCTATGCTCTTCTCATCATTCCTTTTGGCAACCGAACCAATCCGTATTTTGATAGCACACAGCCACTGCGCAGCCTCATCCAGCATCCGCCGAATGATCAAGGGCGTGCCAAATCTTGCCGTATAGAATGAGTAGCTGACAACAGAGGCGCAACACAAGCTAAGCAGGATACCCAATGTGAGGGAGATGAATTTGTATCGTCCTGCAAACCTCGCATCACCAGCCGCCAGCTCAGAAAGGTGTGACCAGGTCCAGACCAAGTACATCGTACCAGTCGATACACAGATAAACACCATCGCTATCCCGCCAAAGGCCGCATATGTGAGCATCCTTCCTCTCCTTCTATTCATTCTGGTCACCGCAAAGACCGGCACAGCACCCCAGATCACCAAAACAAAGAGTGTCGTATCAAGGATAAGGTATCCGTCAAAGGGAATATTCTCAAGACTAGGCTCATGGTCGTCTGTCTAGACCTTGTATGCCAAGTGGTGCAGTAACTTGTTGAACAGGTTCTGGGGCACCATACTATATGTAAGAATGGATACAGTCCCAGCCGAAATCAGAGGCCGCCCAGCTTTCTACACAAAGTTTCTGAGCACGGATGATCTGTGGCTAGTGTGGCTGGTCCAGTGCATCTAGGCTATGTTGGTGCTGTAATAGCTTGCCTCACCTCCTACAGTAGAGTGGCTGCTATTGTCGCTTAATGTCATCAAAGTGGCCGCTTGTCGCCGCAAGAAAGTAAACATATGTCGTCTTATTCTCTACTGCATGCAGTGCGTCCAGAATAAGCTTCCAGCATTCTCATCTCCTAAGCGATCACTGTTTTGCGACCTTCGGAGTTAGTACAGTACAGCAAGATACGCATGTTTCACAAAGTTATCTAGATCTGATCCTTTAGTCAATTGCTCTATATTTAGCTTCAACATTACCTTTATGGTCACTTCAAGCATGCCTATTCGTCCACTTAATGAAAGACGCTCATGCCAGCCAATATCTATTGAGCTTGTAATAAACAACGAGACCTTGGTTGAGCTTTGATTAATTCGTGCCAACGTAAACCAGTATTTGTAGTTCCCACCCGAGGCGGGCCCCGAGGAGCATATTTAAGCTTCATGTTTTTCATTAACCTAGTTCGAAGGCACTAAAACAATGACAACTTATCTAAATAATTGATAGAAAGAAATACCAATCCAGCAATACCCTTGCACCAATTCTCACTAGAGGATTATTTTTGATGATCAAAATTATTAGCTTTGGGGACATAAATCATGGAAGAATTTCTAAGCCGATGGTCTGAGGTGCCAAAGCTGGCGTCGAGACCTTGTCTCTGAATGAGCCAATCTAGTGTGTATGGTGAACCATTTATGTTGAGCCCTTCACCTGCTGTCTCATTCAATGTGATCTGGATATTACTACTGAGACTTGACGCAGCAAATTTCACATCGTAGCATAAATCTGTCGAGATGTCTTCATACGATACTTCGAGGCTCTGAGAACCTAATTGAAAAAAAGCTGCTTTTGTGCAAAGTTGGTGGATGAATGCTTCGTACTCAGGCGTCTGAGCTCTGAGCAGACACATAATCCGACCCGAACATTGGTAAGCCCCACGAGCGAAATATGGGGGCTCTCGCTCGTTTAACTGAAAAAAAAAGAGCCTTGCTCGCAACAAACAAGATAATTGACGAACCTCTGGAGATTCTGCCACTGCGCTACAAGCCGTCTGTTGCACATAATCAATACCACTAACCTGATCCAATTGCGGTTCTTTTTCCATATAGTTGACATCGAAACGAAAAGTTTTTGTTTTGCTCTCGGGGCTCTGATGGCTCAGGAAATGGTCCCAAGTGGTTCTTGAACTCGTTTGCCTCCAGAGACCCCTCCAGAGCCGAGGCAGAAACGTATCAGAAAAAATGCTTGATGATTCAACGTCTCTGTCAAAAGCGGAGCCTGTGCCCAAGGAAACTACGATGCTGGGCTCGGTCATATCTGGAGTAAGTGAAATCGCTTCATGTACAGCAATACAGACTGGATTGTTGACTGCAATGCCGCCGTCTTGGAAAGCTCCATGATTACGGAGACATTTCGGCTTAAAGTAGCTATAATCTTGTCAGCGTTAATCAATACTATGATTGCGAGAGAACTTACAACGGAGCCGCTGTTGCACATCGTAAACTGTTCATGATCAGTTTCGCTAAACTCAAATATGTCCTGATTGACTCACACTTCCCACCACTTGACCTCATTCTGACCATCATATGATTCAAGGTGACAATAATCTGGTTGGTCTTAGCAAAAGATCCAATTTCCTCAATCTTTTCGCTTACCAGTGCCCAAATACCGATCGCCAATACGGTTGTAGTTTGTTGCAAGAAATACACTACCATCACTAGCTCTTGTCAATGTCACTCCAACATACCCCCCTAGCCCGGCAGCCGCAGATGTGTCTGTCAAGCTTCGGTCACAGCCGTAAGTATCGAGAAGTAGCTTTTCTATACCATCAGCGGCATACTTGCTGTCAGATAGTAAGGCGTGAATGAATTGAAGGACACCAAAGGCCTTAGAGACGAATGGTAGGCTAGACAACAACTGTGCTGCTCTGGACTGGCGATGGGCAAATGATTGTTCAGCAAATAGCTTCAAATAAGACATACAATCATCCACGTTCCATCCTAGAACACCGAGGCATACAACACTCAATGCACCTTACAATCAGTTAGCCTAAAGAGGGTATGAGCATAGCAGGATGCCTTTACCTGAACTGGTGCCGACTTTCACGTCGAAACTACGCTGCACGTTATAGTAAGGTATACCGACCCCATCCTGTATCGCCTTCATGAATTCAATTGGAGCTGAGCCACGTATTCCCCCACCGTCGATACTTAGCACGTGGAGCCGGCATGTTTCTGGCGTCAGGCGGATCAAAGTCCCTAGGGTACACTGGCCACAAAGGAGGCATGATTCTGGCTTGTACTCGAGGGGGTCAGTTCTACTTGGAGGATAGAAAGTTTTGACACATTCCCGGCAAACTAGATGCCCGCATGACAATCCAAACTGCGGTCGTCTTCGAATACAACTGAGGCATGTACGGTTTGATCGCATCTTACCCAAGGTATCGTTATTTTGCGCCAGCTGCCTTCGATGCCAATCGACAGTCGACCCAATTGCCTGGAACTGTGCGAACTGTGTAAACATACTACATGATATCAGCCTTACAAGCTCCAAAGGCGGCACAAGCCTCGTAAAGCTTGGCTCGAACTGGGAGCTTGCTCGTAGACAGGCAGCCTCATATAACTCATTGAAGACTTGATGACAATCAAAGACTACAACCAAGGTTAGCTGATGACGCAATCAATGTCCCTGACATCTTACAGTGCATTCCGAGCCTATAGTGATCGAGAAGCAGACTAGACGCAATTAAGTGAATAGCAACCCGATGCAAGGCGGTGAGAGACCGAAACTTATCCAAGAATTCAAGAATATGGTCGCTCAAATCTGGGGCTACCTTTTGATTGAGCCTAGAGACCTTTATAAAGCTGAATGGTTCGAGAGGAACATGTAATGCTCTACTCGCAGCATATTGCAGGAAATATGCAAGATGGTAGATAGTGAATAAAGAATTGGATCGTCGACGGGACTGTCTCCCAGATTCCAGCGCCTTTGCAATAACGAAGCCGAGCACTTGCCATCGCCGTGTCTGTGTGCGCCTCCTTCCTTTTCTTTTATTCGACGCCCTTGAAACTCCGACCACCATAAGATTGCTGAAACAAATATCTGCTTCTCTACGTCGGCTTCCTCGTAGGAACTTTTGGAGATCGAGCTGGTGTTGGTGCTTCTCTTCTTGTTTTACTATAAAGAGAACGCGTGGTTGCACTTTGCTTACTGACGCGGGTCCCATCTTTAGCCAGGAAGCTAAATGTTCCAGCGACGATTTGAATCCTCCCAAATCATCTACAAAAACACATATCACATCGGCGCATGGGAACAGAGACTTGTGTAAGATGCTGTCAAAGCTATACGGTTCAGCAGGAATGCATTGCTTCGGAGCGGTATAAGAGCTGACTTCATGACAAGCACTGCCACTAAAAGAAGTCATACCGGGTAAGGAATGTGGAACATCCGTATCGGCCACCATGATGCGTTTACGGCGGGCCTCTCTAAATGAAGACGCAAGTAGATGAATTTCCCCGCCAACTCTTCCACGTATCCGCTCAGTCTGAAAACTTAGTTTCCGGAAGGCTGATTGCTTCGATTCATTACCTATCAAGACCAAGAGGCCAGCACTTTCTGCATGAGGATTCTCGAACTCTCTCAGGAGGCGCTGAGGTCGATCCGTGACTTCCAATCCTGCTTCATCGGCCCTGCTCCATGGCTTGAGCCAGCACGAGTGACGACAGGGATTCATGCTTCCCATGTAATTTGATTCCCTGGAAGGAGTCGTCCGGGTATGTTTAAATATCTCGGAGCTATCTGCGATCTTGAGCCAGAGGCCTTTAATGATCACTATAGTGCTCTGCTTCTTGTCATTGCGGGTCGAAAACGGACAAATTAAAGTCTTCTATTACAATCGACTATTTCCTTGGGAAGAAAACATCCTTTTGTAGCCTAAAGCTTTTCTAGACGGCGAGAAATCTACTTGCCAGAAGGGAAACGTTGCAGAAACGAAATCCAGTTAATAAGCTAGTTCAGGTGTGTGATCGACTGGTCGAGACAGCCCCTAATAGAAATCAGGCTGGATAATGTTACACTATGAGCACCAAGCGACATCAAACATGAGGCAAGAAGTTGGTGTCAGATGGAATCCTACATTTCCAGCGATGGAGTTTTGTCAGAGAAGGAAATCGAATACTGTACGCATTGAGTAAGTAGCCTGTTTAATGCATAGGAGGCAATGTTGGGTGGTAACGTGAGTGTAGAGCCTAAGTAGGTCAAGCACTCAAACATTGGGTTGTACGATTTACTACTAAGTCGTAATTATGATGGATATGACGTAGGCTCTCGACCGAATATGACAGTCTAAAAGAGACCCAAATGGGCTTCAAGGATAAGCTATCTCCTGCGATGCTACACAACAGTACTATTTATGTGTCGAGAAGGTTATTGCTTTCTACCGTAATACATCCAACATAAGGAACGCTATTTACGGTACGCTTAGTTACCATGAAACTCACAGCTATGACAGAAGCGAATGAATCCATCATTCGCGATTTCAAAAGAGGCCAAGGCAGTAAGCAACCTGGCGGCGCACAGAAAGACCAAGGTATTGGTATATTCAGCTTCCTAGCTGCATTAAGCAGTGGGTTTATTATTTTTGCCGTACAGCTTTTTCTCTTCCTATTATTGCGAAACAGACTTGGTCGTGTTTTGTAAGTTCTTTTGCATTTTGAGTGATGATTGTACCATCCTAAGCCATCCAATAGCAAGCCAAAGAGCAGTCTGAACCCCCAACATGAACAACCACAGGTGGAAGGCAAAGCTTTATTCCTAGAATGAAGCAGATATGTGGTATGAACGATCATGAACTCATAAGTAAATGTGGACTTGATGCGTATTTCTTCCTCCGGTATCTCAAGACGCTACTTCTTGTTTTTTTACTAATCGCGGCGCTTGCCATACCGTCCCTTGTTCCGTTAAATTACGTCGGCGGGCGTGGCAGTCAACTCACTCATGATGGAGAAGATCGACTGAACCAAAGCGCAGCCCAAATCACTGGTCTGGATACCTTAACGTGGGCTAATGTGAAGCCTAAAAACTCCCATCGCTATTGGGCACACTTAGTAATGGCAATTGTGGTTGTCGTATGGACTTGCGCGATATTTTTCGACGAGATGAGAGCGTACGTCAGAGTGCGACAGGATTACCTTACTAGCACAGAACATCGGTTACGACCTTCATCATCCACTATCCTAGTCAACTCAATACCCACTGATTTGTGCAAGAAGGCCAAGCTTAGAGAGATGTTTTCAGTGTTTCCGGGAGGGGTCAAAAACGTGTGGATCAATCGGGATTTCCGTCCTTTACTAAAAAAGATCATCCTTCGTAATGCTATTCATCAGCGACTAGAGGCTGCCGAAACTGAGCTCATTAAAGCCTCTCAACGAGCTCACCAGAAACGGCAAAAGATACTTGACCAAGAATCGGGAAAGAAGCGCTTTGGTAAGACCGGTAACGAGATTCAAGTGAAAGTTTCCGATGCAAAGATTTCTACAGCTCCTCCAATCTTGGCAAGTGAGTACGAGAAGTACAGTCGAAATGAGACCTGGATGAGGTTTTTAGATGAAAAAGACCGTCCAACTCATAGACTACCACGTTTTAGTTGGGACTGGTTACCCGGATTTGTCACATTCGGCAGAAAGGAGGATACTATATACTGGTGTCGACGTGAGCTCAAAGAGCTGAATTCTGCAATAAAGATTGCTCAAGATAGTCCTAGCAAGTGCTCGATTGAGAACTCCGCATTCATCCAGTTCCACTCTCAACTCGCGGCTCACATGGCTTGCCAAAGTGAGATCCACCATGAACCAGAACACATGTCTCCCAGGATCATCGGATTCTGTCCTGAAGAAATCATCTGGAAAAACGTGGCACTAACTCATAGAGAAGAATGGCTTCGGGCTATCTTGACATACAGTATCGTATTCACCATGATTTCTCTATGGTCGATTCCAGTAGCCTGGACAGGGGCACTCAGCCAGATTGACCAGCTCATTCAACACTATGATTGGTTCGCCTTCTTGGGAAAGACAGAAGTCTTGCGACGTTCTCTCTCCGCAATTGCCGGCATATTACCAACTGCTATTCTTGCGATTCTTCTTTACATTTTGCCATCCCTCTTAGAGGTTTTGGCAGAATTTAAAGGGGTCAAGACCTTGTCATTGAGAGATGAATTTGTCCAACAATTTTATTTCGTCTTTTTGTTCATTCAGCTTTTTCTTGTTGTCTCTATCACTTCCTTCTTCACAACCTCTATTAAAGAGCTTGCTGCAAACGTGCGAGACATACAGAGGGTGAGTGATCTCTGGGATATTCTCGCTCGAAATCTTCCAAAAGCATCGAACTACTTCTTTTCATACATGGTCCTCCAGTCTCTCTCAACCAGTTCTGCGACGCTTCTCCAGATAGGTAGCTTGCTTGAGCACTACGTCATTGCTCCGTTAGTAGATAAGACTCCACGAGATATGTGGACACGGCGTACAAAGCCACGCTCAGTGAGATGGGGTTCTATCTTCCCGGTATATACTAACTTTGCATGCATCGCGATGATCTATTGTATAACATCCCCACTCATCTCGACCTTTGCTATTCTTTTGTTCGGGCTATTATGGATTACTCAACGATATACCATACTTTACATTTACCAAGCGGAGTATGATGCTGGAGGTGTTCTCTATCCCCGTGCAATCAATCAGACTTTTACTGGATTGTATGTGATGGAGCTCTGCCTCGCTGGTTTGTTCTTCATAGCCAAAGACGAGAGAGGAAGAGCTGCTTGCACGGTGCATGGCATTATCATGGTCTTGGTCTTGGTTGGTACAGTTCTCTTCCAGGTATTCCTGAATTGGAGATTCGGCCCTCTTATTCGATATCTGCCTGTACAATTAGGAGACTTTAATGCAGACGTATGCCATCAAGTCCAAACTATAGGCGAAGGCCATTTCTCAATGTTCACCGCTACACGAAGAGATCACATAGTTAGCGATATGACCCACGATTGTGCGTCTGCTCAAAAAAAGCGACCCACAACAGAGGACGCTGAGCTATCTACTAAGCTACAAGAATTGACTGGAACCGAGAGAGAGGAGCTCGAAGCTACCGCATTTGACCACATTGCTCTTAATTCTCGACAACCCACTGTTTGGATTCCCAAGGATAACCTTGAGGTTAGTGAGGATGAGATTCGACAAACAAACCAGTTTGAGGGTTTGATATCTATATCCAACTATGGTGCTATTCTAGGCGATCAAGGGCATGTGATGTGTAAGAGAAACCCGCCAGACCTTTCGAAGTTCGCTCGAGTAAAGCTATAAATAGGGACAAGTTCATTTTGATATTGTAGTGATCTTATGTATCTTAGCGGTGCTTTGGCTATCAAGTTATGAATACTAAGCGGTCGAAAATCAGAAATTTGATATTGGGACAATAGCCCCACCTACTTGAGTCTTATTCATGAACTTGGTTGCGGCAGTAATCCATAGATGTGAGCTCTGATCGCTGCATCAGTTTAACCACTATATCTACATAAGTAGTGCCAAACTGGTTTCTATAAATGGTACGTTTTGTGTTTGGTACACATTCTGTTCATACTACTTTGTTATGGCTCGATCCTCACCACCTTGGACTCGATAATTCCGAGCCTACAGTAGACAGCCTAGGGTTTCCTCCCAAACTCCGATCCTGAGTTATCGGTCTATTCATTCTAGCCTTCCAAGAGACCTTGAAGATTCAGCTGTAGCCACAGATCAAGCGGGGATGTTATCCAATCCCCATTTATTCTCAAGCTAGTGACATAAGTATTCTCCAGATAGTAGGTACCTTGAGCTCCTTTCTTTAAGACGGATGATATCTATTTAGAGTTGAACCTGGTCAAGAGCTGGCGCAATCCGCACGACTTACCTCGAGGCCCTACCGCCTTCTATCAGCAATAGCACAAGATTGCCAAGGTATTCGTGCCTAACTTTCCGCCCAAGCAACCTAGCTTTGGCCACCTATCCAATACTGTATTAATTTCTATTCGCAATCCGTAAAGCTAAGGCTACTACCCATGACGGGATACGAAAGTTGTGACATGCTGACTATCATTAAGCAGCGCTAGTAGAAGGCCATTTCTTGGCCTAATCGACGGCTTGAGCATTGAAATAGCACATGAAACATACTATTTACTCTTTTCTGATTGGATCTTCCACAGAGTTCTCCGTTATGAACAGCGATGAGATTCGCAAAAGAGTTCTTGTTAGTGACGTTATTTAATATAGAAAAATCCTTTATAACAATACAGGCGATGGCGTGACCCATAAAATGCTTAGCCAAGAGCAACATGGACTACTAGAACTTCTGACTGAGCAGAGTCCACGACTTCCACTATTTATGGCGTTTACAGGGGATCAATAGACGTATAATTGGCAACGAATCCACTCTCGATAGGGATAGTTATGGTTATGACCAAAGCTGTTGTGCCGAACTAGGCTGAGCTTTGGTGCTTTTCCATTATACCAAAAGTTCCCGTCCAAATATGCCATAAGCCTCCCCTTGCATTACTAAGTTCGGCCATCAATCCATATAACACGGTCCACTCATCTAGCTGACCCCATATAACTGCCCTTTGGGGTGTGGTGTTTCTCCTCGGTTTCGTTTCATGATCGAAGGTAGGCTATCCAACCGTTCAGCTCTGTGTCACGCTAAATCGCGCGATATTGTCAAGTTTGTTGAATCAGAGACGTACCGTCTGATGAGTTCCAGTAAATTGCTCCGTTATAGCTTTATTCAGAAGGAGACGAAGTAAGGGACAACGAATCGCGTCCGACGCATATGGCATATAAATGCCCCTAATTCATGACCACCAATATAAGTACCAATGAAGCTAATCCAGGATTTGTTGGGCAAGCCTTCAACTATAGGCTTCATGCGAGCTTGAATCGGATGAATCTGTGCTTGAAACGCTTGGTCCACAGACATTGGAAGAGTTGTGAAAAGAGATCTGACAAAACATTGAGAACTAACCAAGTCGCACAACAGACAGTACGCCAGATACAACCTTTACTAGCTCCGATGTGCTCAGAAGAGGGACTCTTACGCTGAGTTTCTCAATCCTGCCTTCATGAGAGCACCGCATCAGTATCTACAAAAATGAGTTGTCACAGCGGAATTGTGATCACAACGCTCCAGGGGCATTCATATGCATTCTGGGCACTATATCCTGCAGGAGATATTTTATGACCTCAGAAGGAAGTTAAGAGCCTGGTTTACCATCGTGGGATCGTGGAATTTGCTGTATGTGCCTTTGATATCTACTAGCGACTTTGCAGGCCTACAAAATTCGTCATGGACGAAATATGGGGAGGATAACGAAATATGTGAGCAGGTGACTACGGCAGTAGGAAGCTCCGAATATTTGAGTATTCTACTTAGTGTCTACAAGGCTTGAATCACCAAGACTGTGCCCAAGGCTGTAGCTCTTAACTGGAAGAACAGGGAAGGATTTATGGTATTTCTACCTGGACGGCGAGGAATTTAGGTCGCAAGCCCCGTTTGCGGCCCTTGGAGAGGGCCTCATACCTCGTACTACGATAAAAGAAGTTGGGAGATAGACACTGTCTCGAGATGTTGTCAGAGGTATAGGCTATTGCTGACTTAAAACCTCTTTTTATTTACTTTACTCGTTTTTCCACTGCGTCTTGTAAGGACTATACAATGCCGGAAGGCTTTGTATCGGAGGGATCACAAACCATAAAAATCCCCTTTAAGCAGCTAACACAGGTGATTAAAACACGAAATTTTTTCCATGATATAAGCCTCTACTAATAGGCTTCTACAATAAACGTTGAATCTTATATTGCAATAAAGCTCTTAGATGTTGGTTGCAAGAGGATACCAACAGGTATGGTTACCACCTCGAGTTTCTCTCTCAACAAAGACCAAACACAAGATTCCCCAGTCCATATTACAAGATGCAGAAGCTGATAGGCTAGGTTGGGCTACTGGCACGGTTTGCAGCTATTCCTTTCTGGCTCGTAGGGAATATAATAATGTGTTTGACATGCACAATCTTGTACACACGGCAACGCGAGGTTAGCTTCAGAAGCAGGACCAGGAGAGACGATTGTCGAATGGCGTGGTGTGTCATTTTGCAGCGACACTTCCCGCAAGAAACGATGTTCACTATGACTCAAAAAGAGAGTATCTGCCGCATGCGATGCGGCTGCTAAATGGAAATCACGATAGTGGAAGCTTATCAGCTTTTTGAAAAGGTTGGCGACTCCTTTTACACGGACCAACGATTCAAAGAAGCGATAGTGTGTTTTAAAGAGGTGTTCTGTTTGATACAGGTCCGTTATTTTGAAACATATGGTATTGAATTGGCATCAGAGCAAGTACATGGAACTACATACCTTGATGATCGACGAATCAAGGATGCGATTAAGATGCTCGAGCATGTCATACTATTCCAGAAGGAGGCGCTGGAAGAGAAAGACCACTGTCGTCAGTTATCGACATAGTTACTATAATACTGCTTTAACGACTAGACGCGGCATTCGACGATGGTGAAACCATATGTATCGGCCGCGGACTGCCAAACAGATTCCTCTTCCTCAATCTTTACGTGACGAACCCAACCAAACTGTCAAAACAAACGTTTTCTTCTTCTTTTTCTTTTTTCTCTTTATTATTTTCAGTGGCTTCCCAAGCTGCCAAATTTTACATAACCTGCAGTTGTTGTATAGGATCAGGCTAGCAAGTGATCGATTGTGAATAATGTAACGTAAATGGCTAACTGCTATACACAATAGTCAGTAGTACTGAACCAAGTATTTTCAGATATGTCCTTAGTTCGTTGATCTAGATGAGCATGTTAATATTGCTTCCCCGAAACCATTAGTATTCTGAGGCGCCATCATCTAGGATTTGGACGTGATACTCCAACGCTGTTGAAAAAGGGGACAAAGGGGGATACAGTGCTCTATTCGATAACACTGTATCTAACTTCATGAAGCTTGGAACAAAGCCTTATTTATAATCAGAGATATGCCACTCGGTAATTGAACCTGAAAAGTACTGTAGTAAAGTATGCCAATTTACATCGATGGACCGAAGACGCGTAATCTCAGAAAGTCCCCACTATCCATGACCTGGATCGGTATCGGAAGCTTTGTAAACAAAACTGGCGTGATATTTCACTTCTCCCGAGGCTGCATGTAATAGAATAGAAGTAAATAAACCGTCGATGAACAGGAGCAGTATCGGCTTCTATAGACGGGCTAGCGTCCCAATGATGAAAGACAAGGTACAGTACGAGTTTGAGGAAATATGCATACATTTTGGACATTTTCCAGTCCAGTGAGGGCTTCAGTAGTATGGAATACAAAATAGACATGTGCATATATGGATTCCTGCCTAGAGCTTTCTCAGCCAAAGCAATTTCCTGGGTGCAATAGATTGTGTGGTATTATTCTCCTAGCCAACCTTCACTCTGGACTATTTCTGGACTTTTCCCACAGTGGTCCTCCATGTGACAGGTTCCAATCTACCACTTGAGACGTTTATAACTACGGAGAACCTATAGCCATCGCTGAGTAGCGCGTGCTACAGTTACACTGCTTGTTGAAGTGAACATGTGCCCGGCACAGCTGCATCCACGAAGTATTCAGGTAAGCTTTTTGTGTTAAAGATATTTGATTGTGCGGTGATACTAGGTGTTAATGACTGTTACGCAGGTCGCCTCACCATGTTACTGCTATCCCCCATCGGCAACAACGCCTCAACATACATCCACGTCACTCAAGTACCCAAAATCCCCGGCAGTGTCGGCAACGGCGATCACACAAGAACTCTCCATAGTTGACCCTGAAAGCACTTCTGACGCCATGTGGCCGACGTCAAGTCCACTTCATGGTGATACCAACATGCTTCCTGCTTGGTCTATTGGCAATCTTTCGAGAACAAGCCTGACACCTACTGGTCGACCTACTGAGACACCGGTTGTGTCCTCTTCAATGAAGAGAAGATTAAATATGAGCAACATCTTTTCCTGGGCCACTTTTGCGCTTTTGATGGTTGAGATATGGTCATGAATCCGGACTACTTTTTCTTTGTCGACCATGTGATTAGAGTCGTCAACAAAGACTAGCTTTATAGAGTTTTACGTATGCATGAAAGCTTGATAGCGACTCAAATAGATAGATGTAAATGTGTCCGAGGTATCGTTCATAGATCTTGGCTGCAGAATCTAGTTTAAACTGACTTTTAGATTGTCGAGCACCGACCTATGCGCTTCCTGCACCGCAAAGATAACGATGCACAAGTTTTTGTGAAATACCTTTTACAAGTCAAGTTTGCCAGTTAATCAAAAAGGGGAAAGTTAAAGAACAAAGTTGATTCAGTGGGAAACGTCACTTTTGGACAGAGCGAACTTCGCTAGAGAGCAATAAATAGAGCCTCCAGATATGTCAGACTGTAAATCATTTCGTACTGTGACAGGGGATCAACGTGTCTCCACGGTAATGGAATATTGGCATGAAGCGCTATCAACGCTTCCGTTTTATGAAAACAACATAATTCATCAAGGTAATCAGCATAGATAATATAGTCAAGGCCAAAATCAGCCACTTGGCTACTCACAGGCAGTTTTTTATCATTGACCAGGTTGCATTTCATGCGGCTCATCAGAGTAGTAAGCCAGAGATTAGATCCCACACGACTGGAAAATACGAAGACTGAATACTGAACCTGAATGTCCCACCTGAGGTGCTTGTAATTGACCGAAGGTAAAAACCACCTGAATCAACCCTAAGAGCAGAAATAAGAAGAGAAACCCTTCGGTTACAGGATGGTGCGGGTCCAGAGTCATTAGTCTATTATTGTAGTTTTGATGGAAATACCCTGAAACGGACTAAGCGTGGCGCATGCTATGTGCATAGACAGAGCTGAAATCAATTCCCGCCACGTCTCAGCCATAATAGCACCTCGGTGCTTCGGCGTCCGGGCTTCGGAACCCATGTCGAGACCGACTTACAATTAGTTACGTCTTATAAGCCACACCTTGAATTATCCTAATCATCTTATCCGGCCCTACACGGTGTCTACATTCCCTTGTGATCAAAGTTGCTCATTCAAATGCTGTTAGTGAGTGCGAAGGGCAGAGATCGTACTAGCGTTATTGGCACGCTGGGCATGCGCCATATCTAGTCCATTATGAGGCACTGTCAATAAAAACTACAATAATAAACTAATGACGCTGGACCCGCACTACCCTGTATGCCTCCAAGCAAAGTGGACGCCAAACATGCAGGCAGTTCATGCAACTATACGATTTGCAATAGCCACAGGCCGACTCGACACACAATACTGAAACCAGATTGCAAGAATCTCACCCACTTACTCTTACTAACCTACTGACACTAAACACCAAACACCCCGTCTTATAAAAGCGGACGTCGCTTCAGCCGCCGTAGATAGGACGTTGAACATTCAAAGAATAGCCTTCAAGCTAGT
>JABEEM010000347.1:756-13046 GCA_013363185.1 Fusarium secorum
CCTTTGACATCCTCCTTTGACACCCTCCTTTGTAACCCCTCATGAGCAACCAGCATCTATCAATCACCAGCCCGCAAGCCTTCGATCCCAGTTGTATCCAAGTCGCAGCCCAGTCTATATCACAAGCATGCGAACGGACACCAAAAAAGTACAAGAACTCAGGTAAATGTCCTAAATGCAAAGAATGGCAACAATACTTGAGTCAGCATAAATTGAGAAAGCATCCTTCGGAGAAACGTGTGTATACCGGCAAGCGTGTGCGTTGCTCAGAATGTGGGAAAGAGTGGTCGGCAAATAACAAAAAAAAGTACAAATGTAAATGTACCTCCGAACCTGTTCCCATCGAGGCTCCTTCAACCGTGCAGATACCAGCTCGCGAGATCGTCGGGTCAGGCAGTCAAAACAGCGACGATGATCAACCGTTCTATACGCCACAAAACAGTAGCGGTGACGCAAATGATCCTACTACTGTGACTGCCTTGACTGACAGAAGCACCAAGAGGCAACGAAAACCACCATCAGTATATCTACTCTGTGTTGGCACACCCGCTGTTGAAGACATTGGAAAAAGCGATTTGCTAGGAGTGCCAGTCGACCTGAGTGACATTGAAGTCTTCAAAGACGAGCTGGGAGCCATCTTCAAGAGAGAAGAAATATCAGGGATGCAGCGGGAGCTCGGCAAAGCGTTTATCAGGCGAGTGACAGGCGAACCCGTAATCCATCAAACGATTGTAAGCATGCTATTTGCTCGCGCGAAGGATCATGTCGAAGCCGAGTTTAAGCGGTGGGATTGGTTAAGATCAGAAATCCAGAACGATAGCTTGGGGGACTACATTGCGAAGAAGAAGGCATCAAGAGTCTTGATCCTGCTTGCAAACACGAATTCTGATTGGGAACAAATATCGGTCCCCCACTTGTACAGCCGTCTTCGAACGCTGTCCGCCTTCGATGGGAGACTCTATGTTTGTCCAAGCGAGGCGGAGACCCAGTGGGCAGGTTGTAAAATTGGAGATATAAGCACTCTAGATATGATTGCTCAAGATGCCGACTGGAAGTACTCTTACCGACCGAGGACTTGTCTCGGCAGGGGGAGGTGTACTTTGCCAAGTACGGCCGTCAAGAAGATGGTGATCAAACGTGGCTACAGTTGTGGTGCTGGTCATGTTGAAGTAGTTGACGGCACACAGCGTCACAACCTTCGATGTATCGACACAGAACAATCCCACCCAGAGCCCTCCAACACCAATGTCGACATAAGGCAGCCAACGTACTTTCATCAGGAATACATCGAATCGCTGCAGACATTCGGCGAGTATCGCGTTTATATCTGCCGACAAAAGATTCTTGCTATCGCTCATACAAAATTCAACTGGGGCAGCACACCCAAGCATTTTGCCGTCCAACGGGCGCAATTAAAATCCTTCGCATGGTTCTCTTCGGGCTATGAGGAGCAACAGCAAAAGCTAGAAGAGCTGAAAGACTTTGCATTGTTTATCAACTCTCGTCTTCTGGACCTGTGCGACATGAGGGAGGAGTACCGATCTCTACGCGTTGGGGTTCGCCTTGATATCGGAGTCTCCGAATTAAATAGAAATGGAAGGCTTTTTGTCTCTGAAATCACGAGATTTGCGATGGCGGACCAGCTACCTAGGCTTATTCTTGATAAACCGTATCTCACTATTTCTCAAGAGTGGGCCGAATCATTGATCGAGGAGTATACACGAGACTGTAGGGGCAAACCAACCATGTAATCATACAAACACCATGGGTAGAGAATACAATCGGGATATACAAGAGAAACAACAAGATCAAATTTCGAGCTCGTTAAGCTCCAGATACTCCGTCGTAGGCTGCGGCCAAACCTTGCCAAGTTTCGAAGCTTCCATCTTCTTAGTTTCCCCTCCTAGAAGTTCAACCGTGAGCCAAGTTTTCCTGTTGACTTCATGACCAAGAATCCTTAAATAATCATCAGGAACCCGAGGCTTTTTCCGCGCATCCATCTGGCGCAATCCCGGACGACTTTGCCAGTAAGTTAACGGCGCCCCAGGATGGCTGTCCTCGACTTCCTTCTCATCTATCCATTCTCCACGGCCCTCCTCCTGAAGAACGAAAAATTGCAAGCGCGGTATTTGCTTTTGTTCATTTCTGCGGTGGCTGAAGATCATCACATCAACTGGACCTGGAGCCAAATAACAAGGTGTCCGTTCCCGTTCCTTCTCCAAAGCATGCTGGTATTTTAGTTCCGCTTCCTCTAAAGTTATAATCTTGGGATGCAGGAAACAGCTTCGATATTTTTCTTCGAGTTCCAAAAGATAGTTTTTGTTTTCAGCACTAAGATCGAAGTAAGGGGTTCCAACCAACTGCAAGAGGCAATGTCCTGAAGTTTCCTCGAGAGGCACAACTCTAAATATCTTTTCGCGAACCATATGGTGCGGACGACCGACAGATTTTTGTTTTGGATCTTCTCGTGACTCCCAGAATGTATGGAGAATGAACGGATTTTCGGATTGAAGGTGTTCTTCTGGTACATAGCCACAACGGCCGTCTATTAACTCGCAGCAGAGGTAAAAAGCGTGACCGTGAACTAAGTACCCGCGTATGCATCGAATGTCCTCGCGCAGATCAACCCCTGCAAGAGGCAGGATATCACCAGGGAACATTGTTTCATCGGCTCCACGGGTCGCAGGTGGCTGGGAAGGTTCATTTTCGTCAAGGTCGGGATCATTGATAGAGGAGTGAGAGGCATCGGATTCATAGTTGACAGGTTCTGCTGATTCTGCTTCTTGATCTTCCGTTGATGTATTTACCTCATTTCCGGGACTTTTTACGGCCTGGGGAAGCGCAGACTTGTCATGCTCGGGAGGAGGAGAAGGGCCTTCGGTGCCGGACGTATGGTTGATAGGCTCTGCTGATGCTGTCTCTCGGTCTTCCGTCCATGGACACTCAGGTGTCTTGGAAAGCTCTGACAAAGGACTTGACTCATCTGATCGCGTTTCCTCAATTGTATTTGGTTTCGGCAGGGTCAATTGAGCCAGTGTTCTTCTGTTTTGAGCCATCCAGGATCAATCCGTATGTGCTGGGAAGAATTATGATTCCTCTGAAATTGGCCTCATGCGTCGCTCTGTATCAGACGGACGCTCAGTGAAATGCAGTAGGTGGTTGACTTGAACGACTGCCAGACCAAGATCACTTTCAATCGGTGGTGAAGAAGGCAATGCTGTTGAATCAGTTCCAGCCAACGATACAGGCCCTCGGCGAAAGATAAATACATATTCGGGGTCTTAGGTCAACAGAACAAAAAAGTACTCTTGTTTTCCCTCCCAGCATTTTGAATCAAGTGGGTCAGGGGTGCATCATTCATAGGCTATGGACCAGGTGGAGTATCAAGGATTTGACAATTTCGTCAGTTGTCAAGCTTAGTTGGCCATCCCCCGGCTCGAGCCAACGGGAAATAAACAAGTTTATTCATACTGTATACATGACCACCTCGACCCAGCCCCGCAACGCTAACAGCCCGGTGCGACATCCTTATTCCGCATCACCTGTTTACGAGAAAGTGGACACAGACAGGGAGAGCCCTGTCGTGGCAGCTGGATCGGAGATGGTGTGCAAGGCACGGAACACAATGTGCATATCCGACACTTAGTGGGCACCTTGCCGCATAGGGCAAAAAGCGCACAGGGATCAAACAGCTGCATGGCGTGGGGGAAGCATGACTCGATCGTACTGTATATCATTGGTGCAGCAAAAAGAACTGAAGACGATTTGCTCAACGCGCCTCTGTTTTGCTAGTGAGAGAGTAGGTAATCTCTACAGGGGAGGAAACATCTTGACTTATCGGGCCGCGTGCATAATTATGCAGGGGAACATGATGCCACCAACATCGATCGTTATGCCACCTCCGTCGGCTCGGCAGCTACGCGAATCGATTGGGTTCAATAAGATCATTGTAGAGAGATTACTTAGTTCGCTCCCGAGAGAGTCTTTAGGGGCAGGATGCTTGTCATATGTCACCTTTCTTCTCAAACCATGGATATATACTTGAGTACTCCGGATTGCTCAGCTATCTGGTCAAATCTCCTGCCCAGAACTTACACCACCATTCATGCTCCCATACATACTTTGCTTCGGCTTCTCTACACAAATTCAGCTTACTTTTACTCCTGTCGCACTCAAACATTGTTTCTAAACAGTCTGTCCATCTCCAACAGCGCCAAGTCTTAGTCGGTATCCCCTTGAGCACCAATCCAAGCAACAAAAGCTATTAATCTTGCTCGGAGAGCAAGACTGACTTGAATTTGGAAATGGCTCTTACACCTCAACCAACAGACGACTTGACTTGGGAAAGCTGGCCACAGCAACCTTCTGGCGACTATACTATGATGACATCCTCACTTCATCCTTTTGAGTCTCGAGCTACCACCACTGATCCTCACCAACAACCTGTCATGGCACCTTATATGGTTCAGGCATCATACAGTTCAGGTCCAGTGAACAGTCTCACAGTACCTCACTATCATGTTCCTAATCCGTACCGGCTTGGAGGTTATCAAGGTCCGCCTACACCACCGCATCACTCTACGCTTCTCAAAATAGAGTATAATGATCACCAACTCGTGGGACATGATTACCGCTACGGCCAAGTTCCCTCGTTTCCTGGGGTGATCAAGTACACAGATGCTGAACAAGCACCTTCTCCAGCACCAAGCCATTCGCAAACCTCGACTGTCAAATCCTTGGGCACCAATCCAACTGCTGGCTCCAAGACCATCACCTCCAACAAAACTCTCAACCCTGGTGATCAGATCAACTTTGAGACAGAGGTGGATGAGCTGATGAAAGCCATTCAAACCAAGGCAGACACGCGAGTCAATACAGTACAGCAGCCACTCACTCCTGGAATGTCTCCTGTTTTCGAAGCAAGCTTCGAAACTCAAGGAACCCCAGGTCCTATGGACAACAAGGCATCTCGAAAGAGATATCGTTGTGACGGCCCTAGATGCCAGAAGAGTTTCAACCAACAGGTTCACCTCAACATCCATCACAGGACACACACTGGCATCAAGCCATACGTGAGTGAGAACCTCCACGGCTGATGGCTTTTGACTAACACCTTTAGAACTGTGACTTTCCTGGCTGCGACCTGACCTTCTCTCAACTTGGCAACCTCAAGACTCACAGACGTCGTCACACTGGCGAACGCCCCTTTGCTTGTGACAAGTGTGATCGCCACTTTGCTCAACGGGGCAACCTTCGTGCCCACCTACAGACTCACCAAGGCCTCAAGCCCTTTGTTTGCATTCTCGACGACTGTAACAAGACATTCTCAAATCTTGGAAACATGAAGGCATGTGTTAGGGGCCACTGAAATAGAGGATGTTCTAACCAGTTCTTAGGCGCACCAAAATAAGTTCCACAAGGAGACTCTCAAGAAGCTTACAATAAAGTTCGCCAACATCATTGCCTCAGGCGAGGAAGTCTCCGAAGCCGATCGCAGGCTTTTCGAATACTTCGCTACGCACTACAAGAACAGCAACAAAGGGATCAAGGGTAGAGGGAAATCCCGCACGGTTGCTGACCGCAATGCCAAGGCGTCTCAGTCCCCTCCTACCACCACCATGACAGCTGTGCCCCAATATCCTCTCCCTCGATTTGCCTTGACAACAGTGACCCCTCACGGACTCCCTGTATCTGGCAGTCTCGCCTCTTACAGCATGAGCCCAGGCCAGCGCGGCCCTATCAACTACATGTCTCACCAGACTCGCACTGGTGGCTATGAAGTGTATGCCATGTAGAGTCATCACCAGATCCAGCGACCGAACAGCAATGGCATGTCATTCGAGAACAGTAGTACGCGCGAGATGAGCGACCTTGGCGTATGTACTGAGAATCGACATACAAGATGGGAATGAGTCGACAGTGCTATGTATTTTATTCTAAGAGGCCAACAACAGCATTTTCGCTACAAGGCAAAAGTACGGTTGTGTTCCTAGAGAAGCAACATTCGTAATGGTGTTTTTACAGCAATGGAAAAGAGGGTCTCGTTCTGAGAGATAGTGAAGCAGTCTGATTGCTTGAGTGGCTGTCCTGCGCATTGACGCAAGCATATTGCTGTCGTCTTTCTCTCTTTCTTTCTGTTGCAAGTCATTCTAACTCGTTTATATATATTCAATTTGTATATAAAGTGAACTTTACCGCTCGTGGGTAGTTATTACATGATAATCTGAGGGAGCCAGCATTGTGGTTCACACTTGCACGATGGCAGAGGAAACAGGCGCCATCTGCCAGAGAGGCTGCATCTTTTCTCTTGTTAAATCTCATTTATTTTCAGTATTGCCTCCAGTGTGCCGAGGCTGGTGTAGTCCCGACTTCCATCTCCCTTTTGGGGTTACGGGGATGCATTCTTGGTCATGAGCTAAGTCGGATGGCAGCCTCTGACAAACTGAGATGGCGGTGCATATCGTTGACTCCCCAGGTGAGCAACGGAAGCATTTATATCCAAGCCATAAATAAGCAGATATTGAGACAAGAATATTTCTTTCCAGAAAACTCCACCCGAGGTTGGTTATTGCAAGCAAAAGCGTACTACCAGGAGCTTACGACAGGTGAAGTTAACAAGCGCTTGAGCCTACTTTAGAGGCTCATCACTAGGATCCAAACCTGCTGTACTGTGCTCGGAAATAGCCTCTGGACGAGCATACCCGGACGCTTTCACCCTCTAATCGCAATAAAATAATTTGTACCCGGGCTATAATTGTTGACATAGCAGAGCCTCAGCTGCCTAGCGATACCCTGGGTTGAGGCGCTACTCAGCCTCAACAAAGGATCATGGCAGCTTGTGACCATTGGCCCAGCGCGAAGGAAGGGTACCGATTCGGAAATCATCATCGCACATCGCATACGAGATTTGGGTTACTTTCAACCCCTCCGAGGTCCAGAGCCAACCGTGAGGCTAAATTAACTAGAGTTCATGACGGGGATGCCTTTTCCAGTTTTGAGGTGCTAAACGCCTTACAAGGCAGTCAGGGAAGATATTTACTAGGCAACAACGCAACTATTACAAGCTACGTTTTCGCTTTCCAACAGTCCATGCCATGACAGGAGAGTATTAATACTCAGTCGCTTCTCTTCATGTTTCCATCTCACTTTCTATCCGTCATTGAATCGATCACTAGCTCTGGCGTAACAGTACTTCCACATCTCTTGCACGTTGATCACCACCTTCCACAACACTGTCTGTCCACTTCGAGTATTGTTGCAATAACTGCACACTCACTGTAAAAGCACCTTGAAAATGTCCATGTTCATGACACAACCCGCATACGCCTACGCAGCAGCCCCTCCACCTCCCAGACAGTACTCGGGAACAAGCAGCGCTTTCAGCGCTTCTGCCAATCCTGATGAGGACTGGACCAAGATCTCAGACCTTGCTGAGCGCCGAAGGATACAGAACCGCATTGCTCAACGCAACTACCGTATGTTGAGTTTTATGGACTCTGAACTCACTCTATGGTCTTGGCTGTTCACAAAACTCACATTTCCTTTCAGGCAAGAAACTCAAGCGCCGTCTCGAAGACCTTGAGCGCCGTGCTGGTTCTTCTGACGATGCCGAGTCCGACAAGCAGCCACAGAAGCCTACCAAGTCGAAGCGATCCACCTCCGCACCCAAGTCTCAAAAACCGCAATCCGGAGCTCCCAGCAAGTCTGTTACCTCACAGGGCCAGTTCACTCCTCCCATGGAGCCTACTGACGAGCTTTTCTTCCCCGGCACCTACGATGACCGAGCTCACTCAGACAGCCCTCCTCAGTTCACATACTCAACATACCCTGCTCCCGATGAGATCCTCCTCGCACCCTACGGTTCTTCTCAGCCATACCCAGCCATCACAACCGCTGATGCCTACCCCAACTACATGACAACGTCTACAGTGCCCATGACACTTCCTTCCATGACACACTTTAAGGATGCCATCAAGCGGGAGACGGATCCTAGTGACAACGGACTCTCCTTACATGACCAACGGTTGCATGCCCCCAGTGGACTTCAACTCTGGTAGCCCTTACGAGCAGTCCAACCCTTAGACTATGGGAGCCACGCCAGTCAAACGCCTCGCAGGGTTGTACGATAATCTCTAGCAAGGACTGCTGTCAACCTGGGCTGACTGTTGTCTTCTTTTTCTCAGGAGCTGTCCTACCCATAGGCTTCCATTTGTGCCTATCTTAAAAGAAGGCCAATATCATTAGTCAAGGTACTTACAAATGAAATGGGCTGCAGGATACTTTGTTCCAAAATTACCCATTAGCTAGATCGAATTCACTCTTCTGAACTGCTTTTTTATCTGCTTCTGACCATTTTCTTTCTCGTGGTAGTGCAGTCATCCAGCGTCATTGGGGTCTTCTTGTTGACCAGTTACTTGGCGGATTCTGCAGCTGGAGGCCAGAACTGAGGGTATAATGAGAAATCGATAAATAAACTCGGACCTTGGTACTGCTTGGCGGATTATGTGATTATACTGTGCCGCTCATCCGCTTCGACGACGTGGTTGTTTGGGGAAGCGACAAGCCACCGCCAGTCAGCGCCCAAGCGAGTGAGATAGCGGATGCGTAGCAATAGCAAAAAGTTCAATCGGATCTAACTCTTGAATGGCGTCTTAAATGGCATGAATAGACATATATAATTGGGTGATCTTGTCATGCGTCAGAACGTTGTTCCCACAATTTGACTGATGTCCCGGAGAAAACTAAGTTGACGTGGGTCTGGAACCCAACAGCCATTCTAGCCGCTAAACTTCAGCGGCTTTTCTTTAGACCAACTCAAGTCGTCTCGGGTCTGAGAATCGAAAGTCCAGCTTCGCTAGTCTGGAGTACGAGGGAACGATACCGGGGGGACAGGGTTAGACATTTCGTCGTTTGTCAATAGCGATAGCCGAGATCCTGCAACGGTGATCACGTCAGCTGCTGATCACGTTTACATCCTCACTCCCCTTCATGCAAGGCTTCTTAGGGTACTGCTTTAGGTTGGCCACATCGTGCGATGTATGTCGTCGCTTGAGGACCGCATTGGCCGTTGAAGATTTCTGATATGGCTTCCAGAGGAGGTGGTATTAAAGAGACTCGGTCAACTCAGTCGCCAAAACGTCGCGACGAGTGGTGCGAGGTGACGGCGCAGCTGGAGGCTGAACGTGGTTGGGGCCATTGGGCATGCGAGGCCGGAAAATATTCGATGTCAACTGGGGGGCGGCGGGGGTCGGTTATTACCAAGCTTGCATGTGTCAAGTTGGGCTTGGAATCAACCCGCTGGAAGAACATGTCATCCATGCTAGATTTACCGCTCTTCTCCATCGAGGCCTCCCATTCCGAAGAGTCGTCATCATCATCGATGGCGCTCTCGTCGATGTAGTCGCCGGTATCCGAGTCTACAGCACTTTGATCATCGATCGTTCGTGTGATAACATTGTTACTGAAAGAGGCCTGCTTCTTGTATGTAGAGAGGAACGAGTCACCGGCGCGTAACGCGGGTTTTTTGATAATGGGCTTCCTGTCGCTGAGTCTGGTCTTGTTCACTAGAAGAACAATGGTCGCCAAGCGCGAAGCGAGCGGGCTTCTTCGATTGCACCACCTTAATAGCAGGCAACGAATTGGGATTGGGAATCGCGTCTGATGATTGAGCAGCACAGGGAACAACTAGACGGGTAGGAACCTGGGAAGGCATGAGGCAGATCAAGTATCTCAGACTTAGAAGGGATGTTCTGTGGCAGTCTGAGTGGCAGGAGCAGTCTTTTCCTCATTGTCGACAACCAAGATCTCTCTTGCCCAGGCTCGCCAGCTAAGATTATCTAGTTTTCTTCCCTGTTCAACAGTGTCTGCTTATCGAAAAAGGACTGACTGGTTAGTATATGAGAAGTTAGCGCATATAAGATCAACTAACCAGTCAACATGCTACATAGCGTAGCGGGAGATTCGCATCTACGGTCAAAACATGAGTATTAGATGGTAGGGCATCGTGAAGGAAAATTGAATGACGTAGGGAGGATAACAGTGTTTGCAAAAAGAGTGTCGAGAACTGGACAAGTTCAAACATTAGGAATAAAAGAGCGTAACAACGATGATTGACAGCTCGATCTTATTCTAGGCCTCGAGAACAAGCTTGAGTTTGGCAACCTACATCGAAGCCACATTTTGTATGTTTTAGGACGCTCCTGCCTGTAACACGATTACATACAGTATTGCAATAAGTGCGTTTTCTCCTTTTTCAAGTGAGCTAAAATGTACTTTCTTATTATATTCTCTGTTAACCCTTCCGGATTCACACCATTCCCGAGCGGAAGTATAGTACAACTCGACCTAGATCTCAAAATTGATACGAGTGGCTCCTGCGATCTATCATATCGCTAGAGTATCTCTCATCCGCGTAGAAAGGTGAAATACAGAACAATATGTGGCTGGGAATCTGAGGTAGCGTCACGCTACGGAGACTACAGTAAATATAGAGGCTTAGCTTATTAAACAAAACTTGACTCAATTCTTTTCGTTCATCGTTGGATCGTGTGTAACCTTGACCTATAGCTACTCTCTGCCCTTTATGTGCAGTTCATTGGGTTAGAGCAGTGGCAGAGGACAGGGTCTTTGGGGATGATGTCGTCGACTCGTTCGGGTGCTGGGAGGAGGTTTGGGAGGAGAGGCTGGATACAGGTGAAGCCGTTGCCGTTTTGTGGGAGGATCGAGTTGTCGAAGGCCATTGTGGTAGGGTACTGCTCGTTTGTTACGGTGTAGTTCCAGCCGTCGCAGGCGAAAAGGCCGTGCGGGGGAAAGTTGCTTGTTTCTGGCGCTGCTCCCTGCTCGGTCTTGATTGGTACTATTCGTTCGTTTGTTGTTGATTGTGATTGCGATTGCTCTGGTCCAGCATATGCCGGCGACTCGGATTTTGTCTCTGATCGTGGCTCGCTCGTGGTAGTGGCGTTCGAAGTATCGCCAGTGTGTCGACGGATCGTCGAGCCTAAAGATTCGAGAACCTGTAATAAATTGTCCCTGTCCTTGGTGACCTTGCCTAATTGATCCATCAAGGTAGCTATTTGCGCCTTAGAGTCGTCCTGTCGAAGGATATCGACCATGCTCTCCAGTTGAGCGATGCGACTCTTTGTTCTTTCGCGCGCCAGGCGTTGGGCCTTGCGATCGAGCTCCCGCTTCTTGAGCCGGCGGGCTTCGGCTGTTGAGGTCTGGGTTTTATTACACATGATGATCGCCTTCAGGGATCACACTCAGAGGCAAAAAGGAAGAGCCAACAATAAGAACTTATAAGTTGGTCTGCGGTTGAATCCCAGTCCGGGACTCAGTATGACGTAGAAATCCGGGGAAACAAACAAGGGCCTTCAAAGATTGTTGGTGCTATCTGTGCATCAAGCCAGGACAATTGAGCTTCGTTGTTGGGATGATCGGGACGGGAGTGCGATATTTATATTTTGAGGCCCCCTATGCTGGTGGTTGCCAATTAACCATTTCACATACATTGAAGATGATAAAGTGGCTTATGCGGCTGCTGGTCCAGCTCACCACCATAGATAGTCAAAGGATGCCAATCAGATAGGATAACGACTACCTTGTTGTTTACAATACAGTATTGCCGCCTCACCAGTCGGGTTGTCAATCACGGCCCCCAAAATGCTCTACCGGCATCCCGGATGCACTAACCTCGTTTCCCCGTCTTCTCTTCTCGATCAAAGAGCAAACAAGAAATGACCGGCATCTCTTAGGGTCAGCCGCATGCTAATACGCCTCAGTGACGTGGCAGCTGGCTAAACCAATCAGGTTGCTTCAGCTAAGCGATTTGCTGTGAGGTATCTGGATGTCTTACACTTTGGCATAGACCCATAAGCATTCAGTATGCCACAATGGATTATCCACAGTAGATCGAGAAGAGCGAAGGGATTCTACTTGCCCACTTTGTGGGTTCCAAGTGGCTACCTTTTTTTCGAGCCTAGAAACGCCGTCTTCACATATTGCTATTATCCAACGCAGTTCGCAGACAAGATTACTAGACTCGAGCTATTTACGGTACATTCAGGCGGGCCTTCTAGAAGTCAAGTGGAAGCGCGTATACAGGGATCAAAATAGAAATAACTAGGCTCTGTACCCGTCGACTTCCCGTACGACTGACTGCTGCAGTTTCGGCTGCCCAGACGACATTTGCAGCATCCTGCTACTTGACATTGAGGGTCATCGCACCCTCACCCTTACCTTCGCCTGCAGTTTAATGCTGCCTCGACCGACTACTACAGCTTTGGCTGCCTGAA